>JAGKTI010000548.1:101916-128655 GCA_018397915.1 Birgus latro | reverse complement strand
AGAGAGAGAGAGAGTAAACCTACACAATGCTTTTTCTCCCATAGTTTAAACAAAATGATATGGTTTATTGCACAGATCCTGCTGGATTAATAGAAAAGGTTGGTGTCATTTACACAGCTGATGAGTGGAGACTGTTCACTGATTCTTTGAAAAGATATCTTAAGACAGTTCACGTAGCCCATTCAGTGCACCTCAAGGAACGTTAGGAAACTTAATGACAGTTTTCAATGTGATTAATTACACAGACCACAACTGGATGACTTGTGCACTCTTAAAGGTATTTTGTATGCTGGTTGGACAATGGTCGAGCTACACAAAAAAATTTTTATTTCTTGTGTGAATGGGATAGCAGGGCCAGGAATTTCCAATGGTCTTAGAAACAATGGCCAAGTACAAGACAACTTTCACCTGGGACAAAGAACATTACGAAAATGTTTGGCTGATTGTAAGGTTCTTTTGTCCCCTCTACATATAAAATTTGGCCTAATGAAACAATCTGTTAAAGCTTTGCCTCAATACGGAGATGATATTAAGTACAGTCAGACCCTGAGATACAATACCCCTAGATGCGATACCCCGGCATAGCAATGGGGCTAGAAATAACACCCTACCCCGCCGAACGATGGTCAAACCCCGGTATAATGATGGGTTTTGTTTTTTAAAACCGATTTTGATAATATTTTAGACTTGAATTTTGTGTTTAGGATGATTTATAAACTGTTTTAGACTTAGATTAATGTGATTTACTCATAGGTGGGGAGAAAATTGTCATTTTGGGGTACAGTCTACTAAGTTTGATTTTTTTTCAAGACTTATTTTTGATTATTTTCAGATTTTATTTTTGGGTTTAGGTAAGTTATAAACTGCTTTTAGGCTTAGTTTAGCTTGTTTTAAAGGGTGAGTTTAGGACTTGGTTTGGGGCAAACCCAAGGTTCAAAAATGCATCCCTATACTTTACATGTTAAATTGACCCCGAGATACAATACCCCACCTAGCGATGGTTTTCACTTAACCATACTGCATCGTTAAACCGGGGTATGTCTGTATTTGGATGGATCTTGGATTTGGCTCTCTGTTATCTTGTTATTGTTTTTTCTTGGGGGGAACAATTTTGCAGGCTCCTGGCCTTTGGTTCCTTCTTTATTACATAAAAAAATAAAAAATAAATTGTGCAAGAGGTTTCCAAGACTGTCAGATGCCAAGTTCCTATCTCCCTATAGTCAGATGAAAGGGGTGGCCACATACAATACATATCACCTCCATGTCTCCACGATCCCTGCCATTTTGATGCCCTCCCTCCAACTTTTTTTTTTTTTTTTTTTTTATGTGTCCGACTCTGGGCATAGGCTTCACAGCCTGCTATCATGGCCCAGCAGTCCTCCTACATACCATGTCACCGCTTCGGTGCTAACACCCACCGTCCATATTGAATACATGCTAGGGCTGTCTCATACAGGACTGGTGTATTGGTATTAGCGGGGATATTTTTACGACATGTCGGCGGGTCTTCTGGTAGATCAGTAAAGCCTGATTTGCTGAATTTCAAATCCTTAAACTGTTCCCTGCCCCAGCGAGGATTCGAACCTGGGTCCGTAGGACCGCAGGCCACCTCTCTACCGATTGAGCCACCGCCTCCCCCCTGTCTCATATACCTCTCATCTCCATCCCTCCATGTCATCCCTGGTCTTCCCTCCCCTCTCCCCCTTCCACCTCATTCATATACACTTCCCTAGTTAGTCTCTCACTTTCTATACTCTTCACATGGCCAAACCACCTCAATGTATTTCTTCTGATGCTTTCCTTCACATCCACATCTACACCACAATACTCCTTCACTTCCTCATCTGTCAGTCTGTCACTTCATGTAACTCCACACTACTCAAACAACTCATTACCACTGCTCTCACTCTTGAAATGTGTTCTTCCAACAAGGTCCAAGTTTCACTTCCATATGTTAGAGTGGGGATCACAATACTGTACTGTCAGGCAGCTACTTTTTTTACTTCCATGCTCTCACTTCCCTATTTCTTATCACTGCGTTGAATGAAACCAGTAACCTTTTTTCCCTGTTGTACCCTTCAAGTACTTTACTTCCATGTGCACTTCCCTATTCCTTATCACTGCTTTCAAGGAACCAGTAACCTTTGTTCCCTGCTGTACCTTTTCAAGCACTTCATCCTCTGAACTTCCATCATTACTCATCACACTAAGCAAGTACTTAATTGCACTCATACTTTCAATTTCTCACTATCCAGCCTCACTATGCATTCAGAGACTTCATTTCTATCGAAGACCACAACTTTACTCTTCCCTACAGTCACCTTTAGATTCTGTTTCTTAAATTTTCTCCCAAATTCATTCATCAAGCTCTGCAGTTCCCCTTCACCTTTACTTAACAATACAGTATCATCTGCAAGTAACAGAACAGGAAGCTTTCAAATCCTGCCCTCTCTCATCAGGGCTGCTCCAACATCCACTGCCCTACCTTGTATCTCTTTTATAACTCCATCCATATACAAACTGTACAACCACAGAGACGTGACACATCCCTGGTTCAACCCAACGTTCAGATAGAAAAATTCACTCGGTTCACCATACACATGCACTGCAGCCCTAGCACAAAAGCTTTCCATTTAATCCATGTATTTTTAATATTTTCACATTCCTTGTCAATTCACTCTCTCATATGCTTTCTCCAAATCCATGCAGGTCACATACAACTTCTTTCCTTTCTCTAGAACCTTTCCACTGATCAACTTAGGATGAATATCTCTTCTACACAACCTCTTCCCTTCCTGAAACCTCCCTGTTCTTCTCCAACTAAATCCTGTTATTTCCCTAACTCTGTCTATAAGTATCCTACCATATACTTTTCCTATCACACTAAGACAAATCCCCCTATGATTACCACAAATTTCTTTTTCCCCTTTTCCTTTGTAGGGGAGGAATAATAATTTCTGATTTCCAAACCTCCAGAACTCTACCTTCCTCCCAGGCCAATCTGCACATCTTCCAAATCCACTCGACTACTATCTTTCCCTCATGTTTCAGCATTTCACCATACACTCCATCAATTCCTGGGGCTTTCCCCATTTTGACTTTCTTCATGCTGTCAGACCTGATACAAGGAAACTTGTCAAGCATGCAAATTTTGAAAACTTTACTTGCTGTTGAAAAACAAGCATGGATTGCCTTGAAAGATGTAATTAAAATCTTTTTTATCTAACTATAAAGATCCAAAATACAGAGACACTGTAAAGGCCCTAGAATGTAACACAAGTTTCAAATTATATGTCCTGAATGCACATTTGGATTACTGTACTATTTGGAAAATCTGAGAGCTTTAGGTGAAGAACAAGGTGAAAGATTTCATCAGGATACTAAGGAGATGGACAGAAGATACCAAAATGAAAAGCCAACATGATAGCCGACTACTGTTGAATGATTCACTGTAAAAATCCACCAAAAACCCACAAACAGATAAATTTCAGTGGCAGTTTTGAAACAAAACAGTAGTGGTTTTGAATGAAGGAATCTGTATATATATTAGAGGTATGCATATTTATCCTGAAGTTCTGGGGATGAAATACTTGAAAGGGTACAGCAGGGAAGGAAGGTTGTTGGTTCACTGAAAGTGGTGATGAGAAACAGGGATGTGAGTATGGAAGTCAAAAGTCACCGCATGATAGTATTGTGATCCTTACCCTAACGTATGGAAGTGAGGCATGGACCTTGCTAGAGGGGATCAAGTCAAGAGTGAGAGCAGTGGAAATGAGTTACTTGAGAGGAGCATGTGGAGTGACATGGAGGGACAGGTTGATGAATGAAGAAGTGAAGGAACGTTGTGGGGTGGATGTGGATGTGGTTGAGAAGATTAGGAGAAATACACTGAGGTGGTTTGGACATGTGGAGAGAATGGAGAATGGAAGACTGACTAAGAGGGTGTATGTAGGTGAGGTGGAGGAAGGGGGAGGGAGGGGAAGACCGAGGATGAGGTGGAGGGATGAAGTTGAGAGGTATATGATGGAGGGGGTTGTGAGCTGGGGGGGAGGGTAGGCAAACAGAGGGTGACAAAGCGACTTAGAGGAGTTTTGTCTGCGGCCACCCTTTGCGGGATTAGGGTGTCAGGCTATAGATAGATAGATAGATTGATATTTATTCTTAGGTCTTTAGTGGAAAAGTTTCTAGAGAAGGGAATGAAATTGTATGCAGCCATCATGGATTTGGAGAAAGCATATGGCAGGGTGGATAGACATGGAATATTGAAAATATTAAGAATATATGGAGCACATGGGAAGCTGTTAAATGCCACGAAGAGTTTGTATGTGGGTGCTAAGGCTGCAGTGTGTGTTCTGTGTGTGCTTTGTGAGTGTATTTACCTAATTGTGATATACACGAAATGAGCTACGCTCTTGGGGTCCCGTCTCTGTTTCTCAATAAGTCAAATTTTGCCTTAAACTCATTTAAGTTTTTAGACTGGACGATCTCTTTGTCCAGGCTATTCCACAGGTCTATGCATCTATAAGGAAAACTATATTTCTTGATGTCCTTCGAGCAGCTTGGCTTCTTTAGTTTCATTCCGTGTCCTCTTGTTGCTCTCTCATCCCACACAAACAGATTTTCTCTGTCAATTTTATCTACTCCTATCATGGTCCTGAACACTGCAATCATGTCGCCCCTCTCTCTCCTTTCCTCTAAGGAAGGCAAATCCAGCCTTTCCAGCCTCTCTCTGTATGGCAAATCTGCCAGACTGGGGACCATCTTGGTTGCTGTTCTTTGTATTCTCTCAATCTTGGTTATATCTTCCTTTTTGTGTGGGGACCACACTACTGCTTAATATTCTAACCTGGGCCAGATCATGGCCACTATAAATTTTTTCATCATCTCATCCATGTAATGAAATGCTACTCTTATATTGGTCAAGAGTTTACATGTCTCTCTCACTATCTTATTTATGTGCTTTTCAGGTGACAAACTATCCTGGACCAGCACTCCCAAATCTTTCTCTTCTCTCACTTTTCTAATTGGTTCATTACCCATCAAATAATTCAATGATGGCCTCTTGGTACTTTTACCCATTCCCAATATTTGCGTTGAATTTCATTTCCCATAGCAACCGTGGCTCAGTGGGTTAGAGCGCTCCACTCTGGCCGTAGGGTCGGAGGATCGAATCCACCCAAGGGTCATTGGTAGACCTCAGGAAGGGCATCCGGTCATAAAATGCTACACGCTCCAATCCAAAAAGGCCGACGCATGCAAGCATGTAGCAGCCTTAAAAAAAAAAATGAAACGAACGAACGAAACGAACATCCGGCTCCAATCATGTATCCTATCCAGATCCTCCTGTAGCATTTTACAGTCCTCTTCAACCTCTACCTTTCTCAAGATCTTTGCATCATCAGCAAACAGCCTTGCGTAGCTATTCACTCCATCTACCATATCATTTACGTAAATCAAGAACATTACTGGTGCCAACACCGAGCCCTGTGCGACACCACTTGTTACTTCCCTCCATCCAGATATCCTGTCCTCATTTGTCTGTCACTCAAAAAATCTCTCATCCATTCCAGGAGGCTTCCCTTCAGTCCTCCTATATGCTCTAATTTCCATAACAGTCTCTTGTGGGGTACCTTGTCAAAGACCTTCTCCAGATCTAAGTACACACAATCCACCCAACCGTCTCTCTCCTGTAGCAAGTCAATCGCCCTTGAGTAGAAGCTCAACAAGTTGGAAACACATGACTTTCCACTTCTGAATCCAAACTGACTTTCAGTCAAAATATTCATCTCTTCCAGATATTTTATCCATCTATCTTTCAGGATTCTCTCACACAATTTCGCAACCATGCTGGTTAGGGACACTGGCCTATAATTCAGGGGTTCTTCCTTGTTTCCTCCCTTATAGACTGGCACCACATTTGCCCTCTTCCATTCCCAAGGCACTTTCCCCTCTTCCAAGGAGCACACAATTAAATTGTGAATCTTATCCGCCAGTTGTTCTTTGCATTCCTTCAGTACCCAGTTAGAGATTCCATCTGGTCCTGGGGCTTTCCTTACATCTTGAGTTCCTAGTAATTTATACACTTCCTGCACTTCCACTTTTATATCTTTTATCAATACATTTCTAATCACTCCCTCTCCTTCCACAAACTCCCTTTCCTTAGTGAAAACCAATTGGAAACATTTGTTCATTACTTCAGCTTGCATAACTGCATCCTTGTAGACCTCTCCTTCTACTTTCAGTTTGGTGATTCCTTCCCTTTGCCTCAATTTGCCATTAACAAATCTATAAAACAATTTGGGTTCATCCTTACATTTGCCAATTACACCTTTTTCAATGTTCCTTTCTTCCTCTCTACGTATTCTTGTATATTCATTTCTAGTTCTTTTATATTCTTCCTTTGCTCTGATATTACCTCTCTTTCTCCATTTGTTCCATGCCATGTCCCTCTCTTTTTTCATACACCTTCTATTAAACCACACATTTTTCCTGTTTTCTTTCCCACTTGTTCTGGCACATATTTTTCCACTCCCAAATTGTAGAGGTCTAAAAAGATATCCCACTTCCTCTGTATCTCTCTGGTTTCTTTGAATTTTCTCCAGTCCGCATTTTCAAAAAATGTTCTCAATTCTGCAAAGCTTGTTTTCCCAAAGTTGTATCTTCCTTGCCTATAAAGCTCATCTCTTGGCACCACGTTCCCAGTTATCATCTGGAACTCAATGACCACATGATCACTTTTTCCTATAGGACACAGATAATTTAAAGATTCAATTACATCAGGTTCTTTGGATAGTAGCAAATCTAATTTTGCTGGTGTGTCATCACCTCTGAATCATGTCTCTTATTTAACCCACTCTGTCATTACATTATTCATTGCTATATTTAACAATTTAGTGCCCCACGAATCTTCGCTGCCTCCTGAGTCCCATTCCTCCCAGTTCACCTCTTTAAAATTAAAGTCACCCATTAGGATTATATTGTTGCTTTTCTCGATCACTTTCTGTAGATAACTAACCATGTCTGACAGCATCTCTTGGTATTCATTGCCATTCCATGCTCTCGTCTTAGGAGGAACATATACCACTGCCATATCTCTCTTACCATTCTCCCCAGTTTCTAATTTCATATTTATCGCTTCGAACCTGCCCTCCGTCATTTCCACAATATCTACATTTATATTGTCTTTCACTGCTATCATCACTCCTCCTCCCATTTTTTCTTTTCTGTCTCTTCTCCATAATTTGTATTTCCCACCTTCCATATGAATATCAATATCTTCTTTCAATTTAGTCTCTACAAAGCACATAACATCAGGTTCGTGTACCCTCAAAAAATCATTGATTTCTAACCTTGCCAATATTAGTCCATCAATGTTTGTGTACGCCACTTTCAAACTTTTTTCATCGTTTTTTATACTCTCGTCTCTCCTTCCCTCCATCGGTACCGCTTTCTCAATTTCTGGTCCATAACTCTCCAATAGAACTCTATCTTCTCTTTCTCCGTTCATTGTTCGTTTTTTATCTTTGCTTCCTTTACTAACTCCTTTAATTTAGCTCTTTCCTCTTCATTTGCATCTCTCCTAATCCAAACATTTTTAAACCCCCTCTTTATCTGACAATTTCCACATTCTACTTATGATTTCATTCACTATTACTTGGGACTTATATTTCTTTAGCCTTGCTCAGTTCCTCTCTCTCTCTTTCAGATCTTACAGTCATTCGTTTTTCTTTTATTCCTGAAATTATCACACATTTTTTCTTGTCTGCTACATCCCTGACCAAAGATTCTCTACTTCTTAGTACTCTAACCACTTCCTTCTCCACTTTTTCCTTACTTTGTTGTACTATGATCTCCTTCAAATTTACATTTCTTTCCTCCTGTATTTTCTTCCACCCCTTATGTTGCTCCTTTATTTCCTGAATGTGCTCATCTTGCCTCCTCGATTTTGATTCATACTCCTCTAGTTTACTTTTTATTCTGTCCCTTTCTTCTTCCAACCTCTTATTCTCCCTCTTCAGCTGTTTTATTTCATTTGATGTGGATTCGTTACTCACCTTTAATTCTGTGACTTCTTTTTCTTGTTCCTCACTACGTGTGCTAACTTTTTCCAGTCTATTCTGTAGGACTTTGATCTCTCTCTCTTGCTCTATGGTCCATTCCTGCAGCTGCCTAATTACTTCCCATACCTTTTTTAACTCCTGGACATTCCTCTCCGCTGTTTTCTCTACTCCTGCTGCCCTTGTTTGTTGCAGCTTATCACTTCCTTTACCTACATTTTCCTTGGAGAAGCCCACAAATTCCTCCTCGCCAGTTGTAAACAATCTTTCGTCTCTCTCCGCCATGATACAACCACATGGAAACTTTCTTTTTCACTTTGTCTTGTATTTTTATGGCCGAAACTTGTGTTTTTTTTTTAAACTAATATCCAAAGAGACCACCACTCATGCATTCAACCACATAATCACAATAGGCTATCTCCTTTTTGCCGCTAGTTCAGCAATTATTTCCCCTCAATCCAGGAGCAGCTCTGTGTGTGTGTGTGTGTGTGTGTGTGTGTGTGTGTGTGTGTGTGTGTGAGAGAGAGAGAGAGAGAGAGAGAGAGAGAGAGAGAGAGAGAGAGAGACTCTGGGCATAAGACTCACAGCCCATTACCAAGGCCCAGTAGTCCTCCCACGTCCATACACCTCCACATGTCACCAGCGCTAACACCCACCGTCCATGCTGAATACATGTTAGGGCTGTTTCATACAGGACTGGTGTATTGGTATTAGCGGGGGTATTTTTACGACAGGTCGGCCAGTTATCTAGTAGATCAGTAAAGTCTGCTTTAGATCATATCCTTAAACTCTTCCCTGCCCCTGCTGGGATTCGAACCTGGGTCCAATAGGACTGCAGACCAACTCTCTGCTGATTCGGCCACTGCCTCCCCCTAATAGTGGATAGTGAACTGAGTGAATTTTTCTGTTTGAATGTTTGATTGAAACAATGATATGTTATGTCTCTGTGGTTACTCAATCTGTATATGGATGGGGTTATAAAAGAGATACAAGGTAGAGCAGTGGACGTTGAAGCAGCCCTGATGAAACAGAGCAGCACTTGGAAACTTCCTGTATTGTTGTCTGCAGATGATACTGTATTGTTACATGAAGACAAAGGGGAACTGCAAGGCTTGGTGAATGAGTTTGGGAGAGTTTGTAAGAAACGGACTCTAAAGGTGAATGTAGGGAAGAGTAACGTTATGGTCTTCGACAGAAATAAGGTCACTGAATGTACAGGGAGGTTGGATCATGAGGAAATGGAAAATGTGAGTGAATTTAAGTACTTGGGTAGTATGATGAGTAAGAATGGAAGTTTGGAGGATGAAGTGCTTGAAAGGGTACAAGAAAGAAAGGTTGCTGGTTCTTTGAAAGCAATGATAAGAAATAAGGAAGTGAGCAGGAAGTAAAGAAGCTGCTGCATGATAATATTGTGATACCAACTCTAATGTATGGAAGTGAAGCATGGACGTTGTTGGAAGGATAAAAGTCAAGAGCAAGAGCAGTGGAAATGAGTTATCTGAAAGGAGCATGTGGAGTTTTTTTTTTTTTTTTTTTTAATGTGTCCGACTCTGGGCATAGGCTTCACAGCCTGCTATCAAGGCCCAGTCTTCCTCCTACAATCTACATGTCACCACTTCGGCGCTTAACACCCACCGTCCATATTGAATACATGCTAGGGCTGTCTCATACAGGACTGGTGTATTGGTATTAGCGGGGTCATTTTCACGACATGTCGGCGGGTCTTCTGGTAGATCAGTAAAGCCTGATTTAATGAAATTCAAATCCTTAAATTGTTCCCTGCACCAACGAGGATTCGAACCTGGGTCCCACGGGACCGCAAGCCAACTCTCTACCGATCGAGCTACCGAGTTACATGAAGAGACTGACTGACAAATGAGGAAGTGAAGGAGTGTTGTGGTGTGGGTGTGGATGTGATACAAAGCATTAGGAGAAATACATTGAGGTGGTCTGGCCATGTGGAGAGGATGGAGAGCAAGGGACTAATGAGAAGAGTATGTGAATGAGATGGAGGGTGGGGGAGGGGGGGGTGGCAGAGGGGGAGGCCAAGGATGAGATGGAGGGATGGAGTGGAGAGGTATATGAAAGAGGGGTGTGTGATCTGGGGGGAGGGCAGTGAAATGGCAGGGGAAAGGGCAACATGGGGGTGATTTGTTTGTGGCCACCCCTTACGGGATCAAGGCATCTAGCAATAAATAGATGGACAGATAGATAATATGCATATTGTTTGCTGTACTTTTATTCAATAAATAAAGCTGCATAAACATTTTTAATTTTTATTTTCTTTTGCTTATATTAAGAGAAAATATATGGAAATTAAGAGAGATATCACAAGGCCTAGTGAGTGATGAACAGGGTGGCTTTAGGAGTGGCAGAGGATATGTATCAAATATCTGTGGCAAGACAGACAGTGGGGAAGGCTTATGAGAAGGACTATAAGGTATTTATGGCATTTATGGATCTGGAAAAAGCATACAACAAGGCAGACAGAGGAGAACTGTGGAAGGTTTTGCATATGTATGGTGTAGATGGCATGCTACTAGGTGCTGTCAAGAGTTTTTATGATGGCAGTGAAGCATGTGTAAGGGTAAATGGGCATCAAAGTGAATGGTTAATGATAAGTGTGGGAGTGCAACAAGACTGTGTGATGTCCCCATGGTTGTTCAATATATATATATGGATGGAGTGACAAGAGAAGTAGAAACATGAGTAATGGAGAGAGGGATGGCACTGGTACTAAATGGTGATGGATGGAATATCTCAAATTTTTTGTAAGCTGATGATGCAGTGCTACTTGCAAATACCGGACAAGAACTTGTTAGACTTATGTATTGCTGATGTCTGTGAGCATTGTGCCTTGAGAGCAAATGTACAAAAAGTAAAGTGATGGTAATCGAGAGAGAAGGTGACTCCCAGCGTGATGTTACAGTGAATGGAGAGAGACTGGAGTTGGTGAGAGAGTTCAAGAAAGAAATGGGAGGAAAATGTGCAAAAGATGTGGAAAGTAGAGTGACACAAGGAAGGAAAGTAGCTGGTGTTATGAAGGGCTTGATAAGAAACAGAGGCTTGAGTGTTGCTTACATGAAGGAGTGTTAGTGCCAACTTTAACATATGGATGTGAGACTATGGTGTGGCATGAAAATGAAATGTCAAGAGTGAAAGCCGTGGAGATGGGACTGTTGAGGAATGTATGGGGAGTACAGAGAATGGATAGGATACAAAATAATGTAATATGTGAAAGACACAGAATCAGGCAGTCTGTGGACACCAGAATCAATGAGAGTGTACTGAGATGGTATGGTCATGGGAAGAAAATGGATAACATAAGAGTGGTGAAAAAGGTATATCTGAGCGAATCTAAGGAGGGAGGAGGCGAGGTAGGCCAAGGAGAAGATGGAGGAATATGGTGAATGAGTGTGTAAGGAAGAGAGGTATGGAAGTTGGTGAGGCTAGGGGACTGACAACAGACTGTACTGGCTGGAAGAATTTTGTGAGAAGAAGTGCATGATCAGGGATTTGGCACCACTTTTAATGTGACAGCGTTCAGACTGGCTCTATCGGATACGTTTATGTGAAGCTACAGAATGTGGTGAAAGTTTTTGGTGTATAGATAAAGCAAGGATTCTGGGGGCTTGAATGATGAGTGTATGGAAGTGTGGCCCATTGAACTGGACATACTGGATTAAACTTAAGAAATTTAATCCATCTTTGAGTATATAGAGCAAGTTTCTTCCCTTCTTCTGAAAACAATTTATTTTTCTTAAAGATGTGAAGAGAATCATCTGGCTCACCTAGCAATGTGTTTTCAGCATCCTAAACCCATGCTATGATACATGGAAGAATTGATAAAGTTACGGCGTATTTACCAAATGGGAGAAAACATCTAAGATTAAGCGACCGCCTGACTGCTTGGGTTGGTAGCATAGAGTCATGTAAACATACCAGTGACCTTCGTTCCCATCCCATAGTTGTTCACGGTTTCTTATAGCTCACACTAACTCAAAGTCACTGACACCAGTACAATAAAGGGTTGTTCAACACCAGGGGATATTAAGGGGTTAATGGAATACATTACTCTTGGCATAAGTACTCTCTCTTTCATATAAACAGGAAAACGAACAAAAGAATGAGAGCTAAATGTATGTCTAACTCTCATCTGAAAGACCTTACCATTTCATATTCCTCCAGTTTATTATATGTATTTTTCTGACTAGGGTTAGCTTAGGTTTGGTTAAATTATTAGCTACAGTTAAAATTGGTTAGGTTAGGCTTACTTAAACACTTAATACAGTTCCTTCCACCAATATGCTGAGACTCAAATGAGCTGTCACAGCCGTGCATCTAAAAACAATGGGGAAAAATATTTATCAAGCAACGTTTATTTATGGATAATGCATTACAGTATCAGTAGTTCATGGGCTACGCAATTGCGGCGGTAAATGCCACTTTCAGGGAGTCATCAAGAATTAGCGAATTTCAAGAATTAGCAAGGGGGCTCTGAACGTAACCCTCACTGATTTGGGTGGGGGGTGGGAGGGCAGTTACTGTACTGTATGATACTGTGGAAATATTGTAATCAATACAGTACTATACCTGAATCTGAAAAATATAGAAACTAGTGAACATATACAAGTGTAATGAAACAGTAAGCCTACAAGTCACAGATAACACTCCTTGGACTGCCAAGATGATTCCAAACATCTGCTGAATAATCAAAGACTTTCGTAAATGGGACTATTTTTCAAAACTGCCGAAATATCAGATCTACCGAATAATTAGCTGCTGAATAACAGGACTTTTACTTTTACCGTATTTCCTACTTCCTGTGATCTCCAGTCTTTCAAACGCAGTGTGTCCAGGCATCTCGAAATGAATGGATCTTGAATTAGACTCTCTTTTGTACTGTTTTTTTCTTGGAAGAAACTGTTTTGCGGGCTCAGCCTTTGGTTCCTTCTTCCTTGCATTAAAAAACAAAAAAAGCCTTTGGTTCCTTCTTCCTCGCATTAAAAAAAAAAAAAAGCCTTTGGTTCCTTCTTCCTCGCATTAAAAACACACACACACACACACACACTTAATCCATCCATCCAATCCTACGTTGCCCCATGAGGAGCGTAGGAGCCCGGGGCTAGACAAGTTGGTCCTGACATTTAAGATGAGTGACCAGCTTCACTCATCCCTGAGTGGCATTACGTGAGCAATAAACCCCCAACCACCTCTTGGATATAAACCTGCACCAGTTCAGTCTGACTGGAGTGCCTTAATTACTCACTAAACCACCAGGCACCATAATTTGGTTATATGGTTACCACTCAGTGTAGTGAATGGTTTCCTGGTGTACAGGAAACCATCTGGCTTGTCACTCAGTGTAGTCATCCATAGGCAGAAGGAAGAGGAAAGAATGAAGGAAAGAAAGACAGAAGAGGAAGGAAGGAAGAGAGGAGAGGGCTGACACCCAAAGCAGCACTACATCGAGTAAGTGGATGGTGAGCGTCTCCACCTACCACACTTAAACCCAACTTTATCATAAGTAAGGGTTTAAACAAATACACAAATAATGATCCTAACTATTTTCCACTGATAAATGTGATGAGTTGGATCCAGAAGCAGGAAAGAAACACCAAACAGCAGGAAAACTATCAACTGAATGCCCAGCAAAATGGGTGTCATGCATGCACGCACACTCTCACTCACAAGCGTGCGCACACACACACACACACACACACACACACACACACACACACACACACACACACACACACACAGGAATAAAAACTTGAAACATGAACTACACATACCTGTACAGCCTCTTGCACTTTGCACACTTGTAAGGTCCTTCCTCACCCGGTGAACTTCTAGCCAAACTCTGCTCCTTGATACGCATGGCAAGGGCTGAGTGGAGGGGTGGAGTGTGTGGCTCACCCTGGTCTGGCAACCTTGACCTGTCCTCCCCTGCCCCTTCATCTTGGCTCTCACTCATCTCGGCACTGGAGGATGAGCCATCAGCTGCCCCATCCAACTGAAGAACTGTCTTGTGGCGATACCGGTGCCCACGTGACTTAGAGAACTCACACAGGTTGTTGTTATTGTTGTTGACAATGCTCACTGTAATGTCATTGTTGTCATCGGAGAATTTGAGTACCTTCTTAGATACGGAGCTCTCCTTGGAGTTCTCCCCATCACTCCCATGTCCTTCTGCATCTTCCTGTTCCTGGTTTAAAGTGCTGGAGTCTTTTTGGCAAGTTTCTCCCTCATCTTCAGAATCAAGGATGCCACTCCACTTCCTTTTCAAGCTCTTAGGCACCATATCAGCTCCTTCACCACTGGGATACTCAATGGTCTCATTAATCTCAATCTGAACAGTCTCATAGGGCTTGCTCTTCCTCATGCCACTTCTGAGAGGGTACTTCTTGATTACTGTCTTATAGTTCCTCTTCAAGATCTTCTTACGTCCGCCAGTCCGCTTCGTACTGCTCCCCCCCTCATTTTCATCCGAATTTCTTGGGGACTGCTGAGGGCCATGAGGTGACTGGTTTGTCCCCATGTGCCCCAATGAATCACTGTGTTCACTCGCAGAAGAGGACCGTCTGCTGTTCGCTGAGGGCATGGGTAAGACTCGGCAGATCTGCTTCAGGGAACTGGCCTTGCAAGATGAGGAGGAAGTGCCTGGGCTCTTGGTACTTGACTTAGTGCCCTGGGATGGGGCCTCACTGCCACTGTTGCTGTCAGTACTGGTAGCATTGACGTCTGTGCCAGCATTGTTGTCAGAGCAGGCATGGGAACAGCTCTCAGGGCTGCTGGAATTGCTCATCATACCTTCAGAACATCTCTCAGGGCTGCTGCTTTCTGAAGAGTTGTCATTATGTACTGAGGCATCACTGCAGCTGCTGCTGCTGCTGCTGCTGCTGCTGCTGCTGCTGCTGCTGCTGCTGCTGCTGCTGCTACTACTGCTGCTGCTGCTGCTGCCATTGTTGCTGCTGCTGCTACTGCTGCTGCTACTGCTGCTGCTGTCACTACTGCATGTGCTACAACTGTTCCCCGAGTTTGTAATAATGCCACCGTTCTCACAGGGGGAGCTGTGAGCAGGGTTGCCCTCGATGCCTGGCAGTGACATCGAATTTGAAGGCATGGGATCATCAGCCCGAGCTTCTGGGGGCAGCTCAACCTCGGCAATGGGTTCCTTGATGTCGGCATCCTGGGGTTCTGACAGGTAAGGGTCATGGGTGGGGGTATGCGTACTGGGGAGGGAAGCCTCATGGTCCATTATCACATGTGAGTCACACCTTGTTTCCTGAGCCTCCTGAGTCATGTTTCCTGAGTGAGTCACTTTCCCTGAGTCCATCATATGATCGCAGGTGCTCAGGAAGTCAATATCAAGTGGGCTTGGTCTGCCTGAGGTTGAAGGGGTTGACTGTAGAGTAATGGGATCACATGCATCAAGGTCATTCAGCACCAAAGATATTAGTTCATTGTCATCTGGGCTAACAATGGTGGTCAGATCAGTGTCCAGGAGTAAGCTTTCCTCTTCCACTGAGCGACTAACCTTGTCTATGATGTCATCAATGCACTGTCGAACATCCATTTCAACAAGTGCTGGAGGTGTACGAGGTCTGACCTGTTTCTCTGCCCCTCCTACCTCTTTCTGGATCTCTCTGATGCTGCGATATAAGGGGCAGAGGTGTGGAGGAATGATGTTGGTTTCCCGAGACTTCTTCTCCACCTTGTGCTCCTCCAGCTGCTTGAACCACTTCTTCACTGCAGCCATCTCCTGCCGCACATTATCTTCTCCAAGAGAATGGTCAATAGTTTTGTGAAGCACCGCATTCTCAGCAAGCAAGGAATCATCCACTGTCGGCACAACTCTCTTTGTGCGGCAGGTGTATGTCACTCTCTTGGTTGGGTCGACTGTGCTCCAGTAAAGGCGGCTACAAACAAAATCAACTGGAATCAAAGCTTCAGCACTATCTGATTCTGGGACAATTCTGCCAAGATTCTTTATGGTTAAAGCACCAAGTGTAATACTAACTCTGTCACCAGGAACCTGCTTCCACTTCTTTTTCTCTGAATCCATATCCACATACACACATCTGCTAACCTTAAAGTCATCTGACTTTTCAGCACCATTAGAACTACTTTCATGCAATGGACAAAATATCCGCTTATCCTCCATGAACTGACAAGATGATCGTCGAGCACAAAGAAAATGGTATGTAGCCTGGCAAGACTTGTGGCAACACCCGACAGTGGCACCACGCTCCATACAGGCGGAGCACTTGATCATGCGGCCTCGGCTCACTGCAAGATACACATTCTGCAATCCCCCATCAACTTCCTCGTACACTTCAGATGACCACAATCCACAATTCACGTGCAACCATTCATCCTGCCCAAGGTACAACAAGCGACCGGCTGCATTAGGGTCATCATCACTCTCTTGGCCACACAGCACACATTTCCGACGGTCAGGGGGCAATAAGTGGGCACCTTTCATGGGGCTAACTGATCGCTTCTTGTATATTGGGGCATCTCGCAGGGTGAAGTGCCGGTTACCAGACAAGAGTGTTCTGGTTATGTAAGAGTGGTCAAGATGAGGTATTGGGAATGGTCTCTGTTTATCAACCAAATCAAATACATTAGCTGTTTTAACATCAAACCATGGGAAGCATTCTTTCATGTGTTTGGCATATGTAGCTTGGACATTTCGTGTCTGGCTGCGGTTGAGGTGTCGGCCATTCTCAATGATTCTGATCATATCAACATGAAATTGCAGCACAGAGTCATACTTCCTCTCCTTCAGTTTATCCTTCACAGACATTAAATCTCTTGGTTCCTCTGGGTCATCCTGTATGCTCTCTATTTCAGTGTCGGTATCACAGAATGAACTTTCTTCACTACTGACACAATCATCATCAATATCTTTAGTTATTTTGTCTTTAGGGCTTATAATTTGAGCTTCTACTTGAGCAAGAGATTTTTCCTCATGATTTTCACTCTTTCCCTCAAGCAAGCCAGTGGTATCTAGCATCATCTGGTTCCTATCATCATAAAACAGGTTCCTCATAACCAAAGCAGTGCCTGTGGTTTCATCATTAGGCCCATCTACTTGCGTACAAGACACACCAGTATCTTTCAGCTCCATGATACCAAGTGTCTCCCTTGCAAGACCCTCTAATTCCTTCTCCACTGTCTTTGCACACTCCAGTGGCTTACCATCAGTGACCTTTGTACCATCATCTTCAGCTTCCAGCATTTGGGGCTGATCTATTACTGGTACTTCTTTATCAGTAGGAGCACTTTCTTCAACCATATACTCTTGCTCCTGTGATTTAATTTTGACTGGTGAAGGAGGAGATTTTGACTTGCATATGTCTTCCAGTCGAACCGAGCATTCCCGCAGTTTAATGGGGTCAGCAGTGGAGCCAATGGGGGAAGCAATTAAAGATGCTGAAGCATGTGCAACGTTACACGTGGAAGCTGAACCTGCAGTGCGTGAGCGAGTTTGGCGACGAGGCATCTCTTCCTGTTTCTCCTTATTCACTGGCTCCTCAATCTGTTTACAATCAGAAGGTTTTTCATCACAATTAGGCTCTTCTGTCACATTAACAGGGTCATCTTTATTAATTATGCTGTTAGCTGCCTCATTTTCCGGCTGACATGCCGTATGCTCAGTAACTGACTTGATGAATTCAGCCATTTCCTGAGGAATGTCCATCTCATTTTCCTTTCCAGAGAGTAAAGAGGAAGTGAGGTCATCATTCACTTCCACTGATGAGCTTGTCAAAGTAATACCAGAAGGTTTAGAAGGCTCCTCACAAACATAATCAACAGGACTGCTCACTTGTTGCACACACACAGACTCACTCACACATGTTCCAGACACTGGATAGCCGAGGGTCATCCCAGGAACACCATTATTTCCTGAAGGAAGAACATCAGGTGCATTGTGACCTGCCAACAACACAGCTCCCTGAGGCTGTGATGCCACCGCCGTTATTTTGTTGCCGTCTGCGTGAATCTTACTCCCGAGCAGATTGGGCCTCTCCATCAACCCCTCCTCAGGTTTATCCATCACAGGTATGGGAGCAGAGGACATGGGCGGAACTGGGGTGGTGGCAGATGGCAGGGGTGGGAGTGGAGTAGTAGCACTGGGCATGGGTGGGAGTGGAGTAGTAGCACTGGGCATGGATGGGAGTGGAGTGGGAGCTTCAGAGGAAGATAGTTTAGTCGTGACCTCTCGTTTAACCAAGTGCTTAGCACACCTGCTGGAGATAAGAGCCTGCAGCACAGCCTCACAACCTGCTAGGAGCTCACTACTGACTGCATCCAGCCAACTTGAAGAGGAGTACATCACACAGTTTCTGCACACATACTCCACTGTGTCTGGAAGGAAGCTTAAGATCTGGTAACGCTCATTGTTGAGGCCCTCACAGTGAGCATGGATCCACTCACTACACCGGCCACATTCCATCATCTGTTGACAACAATAAAAATCAGATATACAAATTATGAAACAATAAAAAAAGTAGAAGTAGAGAAAGGATGGACCTCAATTTAAGACAAGGATATGTTGTTTAACCCGTTCTGTGCCGTGTCTGTGCATATACTGACAAACCTATGGTGGCCCAAAATGCTGTGCCTGTACATATATGGGCACGGTTTAGTGCACATTTGCACAAAATTATTCAAGTCTGATGTAGCTTGAGTGTTTATTGTGCCTTGTATGAGTGTTTATAGTGCCATTTACCAATATAGTAAAAAAAAAAAAATGAATGTGAAAATAAAATTAGCACGGAACCCAAACTTCCCATCATAGTTTCGACTGTGGACATTACATACACTAGGTTGTGTTTCTGTACTTCAAGTACTCCATGCATCCATCTACTCCACACCAAAATGGGTTATCTATTCACATCTGCCACTGACGGTATCTAAAAGTAGCCATCTGACGCAAATGTGGGACATGTTGCACTGCCAAGGATACTGTGCTTATGTTCGACATCCACTTGGAATGAGAGAACTTCCAAGTGCTGAACTAATGACAGTGATGTGTAAATAGTGTATACAGTAATCCCTCTAATATTCGGACGTCCAATACTCGGATATACTCACTATTCGGATATTCTGGGCTGCCCAACCCCCAAAATGCCAAAAAAATTAGAAAAAAAAAAAAAAAATAGAATTTTTGGGACCGCGTCAGTTTGAATTTCCCGCCCGTGCCGGTCGGCTATGTTTACACTCGTGGCGTCTGTCTGTCGGTCGCCATTACCCACTTAGTTACTGCTTCATGAACACCTCCGACAATGGCGGCCGAAGTGATTGCTTTTGTGGTGATACCCTACCTCCTACAGTGCTTGACACTGCTCTTCACCTTCTTCATCATGTGTGTGATGATGGAATTTACTGTTATGTACAGTGCAGTGAAGTGATGTGATTCCAGTTATAAAAAAAAAAAAACATTGTGGAAAGTGTTGGTGATAAGTGCTGGTGATTCTCAATTGGAAAGGTGTGTCAGGTGCAAGGTCTTCCTGTCAGAGTCTGAGATGATAGAGTGGGTTATTACATCAGGATGGCTGCTTCTTGTTCGTAAGTACCCTACTTCATGCCTAACCTGTTTTCATCATGCTGTAAATGTGTTAAAAGATTACCAAAAATGTTAATCATAATTTCCTGCTTGCAATTTAATTTTTCCATGCATGGTTCTTAAGTAAAACAGCTAGAAAAAAGGTGGAAGATGTGAATTTCATGTCTGGTCCTAAACTTACCTAACCTATGGTTACCATAAAGATTTTCATGCCTAACTTGTTTTCATCATGCTGTTAACTATCTATCTATTGCCAGACGCCATAATCCCGTAAGGGGTGGCCATTTGACTCTGAGTTATTTGTTTTACAGGGAGGGCAACTAACCCTCCACCATCCCACTTGTTGACACATAGGGAGCACGTATGGTTTGGTTATATGGTTACCACCCAGCGTTGCAAATGGTTTCTTGGTTTACAGGAAACCATTTGGCTTGTCACTCAATGTAAAGCCACCTGTAAAGGAAAGAAAAGCAATAAAAAGTGACAGGAAAGATGGGAGAAATAGAAAGAGGGGAGGGCAGGCTCAGAAGGAGAATGATAAAGGCTAAGGAAGACGTAGGCAGCACTACACCAAGTGAGTGGATGATGGTCGCCACCACCTACCATGGATGCTGTTAACGTGTTAAGAAATTACCCTAAATGTTAATCATAATTTCCTGCTTGCAATTTAATTTTTCCATGCATGGTTCTTAAGTAAAACAGCTAGAAAAAAGGTGGAAGATGTGAATTTCATGTCCGGTCCTAACCTAACCTAACCTATGGTTACAATAAAGATTTTCATGCCTAACCTGTTTTCATCATGCTGTACATGTGTTAAAAAATTACCAAAAATGTTAATCATAATTTCCTGATTGCAATTTAATTTTTCCATGCATGGTTCTTAAGTAAAACAGCTAGAAAAAAGGCTGAAGCAGTTAATTTCATGTCTGGTCCTAACCTAACCTAACCTAAGGTTACCATAAAGATTTTCATGCCTAACCTGTTTTCATCATGCTGTACATGTGTTAAAAAATTACCCTAAATGTTAATCATAATTTCCTGCTTGCAATTAAATTTTTCCATGCATGGTTCTTAAGTAAAACAGCTAGAAAAAAGGTTGAGGCAGTGAACTTCATGTCCGGTCCTAACCTAACATTGTGTTAATCATAATTTCCTGCTTTTAATTTAATTCTTTCATGCATGGTTATTAAGTGCACCAGCTATGAAAAAGGTTGAAGCAGTGAATTTCATGTCCGGTCATAACCTAACTTAACCTAACCTATCCTAACCTAACCTAACCATTTTTCTGGTAGCAATTAACATCATTTACTGTATTTGATGCTTTGTATCCAATAATTTAGTGCATAAAATGTGAGAAAAGATGATTTCCATGTCCGATACTTACCTATACTATGCTGGCAAGTTCTGAGCTCCTATGACTCACTCACCTCTAAATCATCATATTTGGGTTAAAATTCAATAAATTCATGCTATGTGTGCATTATTTATGTGAAAAGGGACCTAAATAAGTGCTATACATGTCCACTAGGGAGGTAGGAAGGTAGTTTTCTGATTTAGGTTAGGTTAGGTTAGGGTCATGAAAAACCAGTGCTGGAGCTTCAGGACCAATATTCGGACAAAACCAATATTCGGACATGCCTTTGGCTCTATTACAACGGATATTGGAGGGTATACTGTATAATGAAAGCTGGAGAACTTCCAAGTGTTGAACTAATGATAGTGATATGTAAATAGTGTACATAACGAAAGTAATATAAGTAAATGTAAGTAAGTACAGTAATCCCTCTACTATCCGACGTAACAGAGCCAAAGGCATGACCGGACAGTGGTCTTGTCCGGATAGTGGCCCTGAAGCTCCAGCACTGGTCATTCATGACCCTATCTTAACCTAACCTAAATCAGAAAACCATCTACCTACCTCCCTACCGGACATGCATAGCACTTATTTAAGTCCCCTTTCACATAAATAATGCACACAAACCATGAATTAACTGAATTTTAACCAAAAAATTATGATTTAGAGGTAAGTAAGGCATAGGTGCTCACAACTTGCCAGCAACTGTAAGTAAGTATCAGACATGGAAATCATTATGAAAATCACCCTTTCTCACACCATATGCATTAAATATTGGACACAAAGCATGAATTCACTGAATTTTAACCCCAAAATGATGATTTTGAGGTAAGTAAGGCATAGATGTTCATGAGTTGGCAGCTTAGTGTTAGTAAGTATCGGATGTGGCAATCACTATGAAAATCATCATTTCTCACATCTTATGCACTAAAATATGAGATACAAAGCATCAAATAAATAAACTGTTACCAGAAAAAGAGTTAGGTATGGCAAAGGTGTTCACTGTTCACCAAGAGCACCGGTCATTCTTGACCCTAACCTAAATCAGAAAACCACCTACCTACCTCCCTACCGGACATGCATAGCCCTCAAAATGATGATTTTGAGGTGAGTAAGGTAGGGGTGTTCGCCAGCTGACTACATAATGAACGTAAGGAAGAGACATGATTATTACTGAGAAAATCACCTTTTCACAGCCTGTGCACTCAAATATGGGACATAAAGCATGAAGTAAATAAAATGTAACCAGAAAAATTATGATTTAGAGGTGAGTTCGGCAAATAAGTTCACCAGTTGACTAGATAGCGAACGAATGTAAGAGACATGGTAATCACTGAGAAAATCACCTCTTTCACAGCCTGTGCACTCAAATATGGGACACAAAGCATGAAGTAAATAAATTGTAACCAGAGAATGAGGATTTAGAAGTGATTATGGAAAATATTTGGCAGTTGACAATGTTTACTTACATGTCCATGATTGTTGTTTACTCCTTGTTTACTCCCACCTCAAAGGTTTTTACAGTGGTCATAATTGCTCTTGAAACATGTCCAGTAATCCAGTGTTTAACTACACTTAATCCTTAGCACTGTGACTTTTGATTATTTAAACAAGAACGAAAATACTGCAAACGATCGGACAGCTGTCCACTGTTCACAGGAGTTGAGACAGAACTAGGAGGAGGGGATAGGGCGGGAAGGGAGCTAGTTGGCGCGCGCGGGAAATTCAAACTGATGCGGTCGGAAAAAAATCGGATTTTTCTCGTTTCTTTTTTTTTGCAATTTTGGGGTTTCGGCCACCAGCCCACAATGTCTGAATGGTGATGTAACCGGATAGTGGTTGTCCGGATAGTAGAAAGATTACTGTAGAAGTAAATCTCTCCCTCTCTCTCTCTATACATATACAATATATACAGTAAACCCTTGATAAGCCGAACTTTTAGAAGCCGGAATCTTCAGTTAGCCGAACTCAGGCCGAGACCACGTATGAAGTAGGCAGAAATGCAAAAGTAGAGGGAGAAATGGCGCCAAACGGACTCGTGGCGCCAGTCTGCTGCTTGCTTTTGGAGATGGTAGTTGCGCCATTCTTACTGTCATTTAGTGCTGAACAGTGCTCTCCTTTTGCCTTCTGCCTTGCCATGGAAGGTTCATAGCTTAATAGATGTGATACTGGCTCCTATTCTTAAAAGAAAAGAGCTTAAAAAAAAAAAAAAAAATGTGCACGTGTGACAGTGTAATGATCATGATTAAAGTTCAGTACTATTATTACTGAAAGTGTTACATTGCAGTCTATTACAGTGATTACATTTAAGTTTAGTTCTTAATATAGAGTGAAATAAATACTGGGTACTGTTCAGAATTTACGTTAAAGTATGAACTAACCCACCTCCAACAACTCCGTCTCCAAAACAAAACAAACTGCCGAACTTCGAAGAATCTACTGCCTCTAACGAAAGGTGTTACACTGCAGTCTATTACAGTGATTACATTTAAGTTTAGTTCTTAATACAGAGTGAAATAAATACTGGGTACTGTTTAGAATTTATGTTACAGTATGAACTCAACCACCTCCACCACCTCTGTCTCCAAAACAAAACAAACTGCCAAAGAATCTACTGCCTCTAACGAAAGGTGTTACACTGCAGTCTATTATAGTGATTACATTTAAGTTTAGTTTTTAATATAGAGTGAAATAAATACTGAGTACTTTTTAGAATTTACGTTCAAGTGTGAACTCCACCACCTCCGTCTCCAAAACAAAACAAACTGCCGACGATCTTCTGCCTCTGACGAAAGGCAAATTATGTGCACTGAATTCTTTCTTTTTTGTCTTTCTTTATTAATTTATACACTGTATATGCTCCTTTACTTTAGTGTTAAGAAGACTGGTAATAAGTATTGTTATTGCAATTTGGGGGGGTGAAAATCCATCTCCAACACACGTTACCGACAGTCGGTACTGCCTCTGTGAATGATTTCCTACCAATTAACCACTCCAGTACTGTGACGTCTATTTCTACTTCATTTACGCTTCCTCCAGCCGATTTTATGGCACTCCGGACTGGACTCACATACTGAAGGGGCTAACGAAGGCTGTACCAACCCCGTGCACTTCCACAGATCCAACCTACACTGACTAAAATTGTCTGGTGGCAGCAAGAACAAAATGAAAATACACCCAGCACTGAAGGGGTTAAATGTATATTAAATGCACTATATTGTTTTTTGTCATAACTAATTTATTTATATATGCTTCTTTAATTTAGTGTTGAAAGGACAAGTAATAGGTACTGTCTTAGCAATTTTGGGGGGTGATAATTCGGTAATTTAGCAATTTTGGGGGGGTGAAAATTCGGTAATTCGAACCAGGGTAGAGCCCCATATAGTTCGGCTTATGAAGGGTTTACTGTATATATATGTGTTGTCCCTGATGATTGGCTGAAGAGTGTAATGGTAAATGTGTACTAAGAGAAGGGTGACGCCCTGGAAAGAGGAATTTATAGAGGTATAAAGCTTTAAAATCAGATAATGAAGGTAATGGAGAGAGTTCTAGAAGTTATGATTAAAGAAAAAGTGAAAGTTGATGAGACACAATTTGGGTTTAAGCCACGCAGAGGGACCACTGATGCCATAATCATTGTTAGATAGCTTCTAGAAAAATACATAGGAAAGAAAAGGGAACTGTACTTTGCTTTTGTTGATTTGGATAAGACCTTGGACAGAGTCCCTCAACATGTGGTGAAGTGGACAATGAGAAAGCTTGGGATCAAGGAGTAGCTGGTTATGGCCATGTATGTGAGTGCTTGCACCCAGGTAATGGTGAATGGAGATTTGAGTGACGAGTTTTCCGTTAATGTTGATGTGCATCTGAGGCCAGTTTTGAGTGCCTTGTTGTTTATCATGGTACTTCAAGCCCTCTCACATGACTTCAGAAATGGGTTCTCGTGAGAGATGTTGTATGCTGATGATTTGGTGTTGACTGCAGAGAAGGAAAGGGTGGCAGAGGAAAGGCTGAGGAAGTGGAGGGATGGTATGGGGCACAAGGGCTTAAGAGTAAATGCAGATAAAACCCTGGTTTAACAATGCAATTGGTTAAGTAAAAACCCATTGTTAGGCGGGGTATCATATCTCGGTGTAGATTTAACATGTAAAGTATAGTGACGCATTTTTGAGCCTTGGGTTTCCCCCCCAGCCAAGTCCTAAACCCACCCAAGTGAGTCCAAAAACAAGTTTAAAGCCAATCTAAATGACCCAATGGCTGTAAATGAAGCTAACCTAAGCCTAACACTTGTAAATAACTAACTAAAACCAACAAATAAATTCTGAAAATCATCAAATACAGTATGTCTGGAAAAAAATCACGCTTAGTAGACTGTACCCCAATATGACAATGTTCACCTCATCTATGGCTAAAACACATTAATCTAAGTCTAAAAAGTTTATAAACACACAATTTTAGTCTAAAATATCATCAAAATCGATAAAAAAAAAAAACGTTAAACCAGGGTTTGGCCATCATTAGGCGAGGTACGGTGGTATTTCTACCCCCATCTTTAAGCTGGGGTATTGCATCTAGGGGTATCGTATATCGAGGTGTATCAGTATACGGTTGGTGGTGGTACTGTTAAAGAAGATGGAGAGTGGCCATGAGCAAATTGCCACATGGGCGTGAGAAGTAATTCCAACTTGTGCAGTGTTTGTGATAAGTGGGTGCATAAGAGATGTAGTGGTATTAGAGGTAGACTGCGAGATAATGCTGATTTTATGTGTGCGGTGTGTTAGGGAGAACAGGTGGAGATTGTTAGCGTGAAAAGATTGAACTTGCTTGTGAGTCTCTTGAGTGTGTAGAAGAGTTTTGTTATTTGGGAGACATGTCGTGTGCTTGAGGTGGGGCTAGGGTGAGGAGTGGTTGGAAGAAGTTCTGGGAGCTGTTGCCTCTCCTGACATTGAAAGGTCTCTCCCTACACAATGAAAGGGCTCTCCCTACATGCTAAGGGATCTTTGTATGAAGCATGTGTTAGGAGTGTGATGCTGTATGGTAGTGAGACCTGGGCAATAATGGAAGAGGATATTCACAGGTTCAAACATACAAAAATGACAATAATTAGGTAGATGTACAGTGTGTCCGAGTGCAAGGCCTGGGGAGGCTAGGTTTATGACAGAAGAGATGAGAGGTACGATGGGACTGAAGTGTGATGGTGCTGTGATGTGGAGAGGTAGATTGAGGTGGTTTGGACATGTGGAGAGGATGGGGGGATGATAATTGGGTACAGAAAGTGAGAAGTGTTAATATTAGGGGTGGGGTTGTGAGGAGCAGACCAAAAAAGACCTGGGACGAGGTCATTAAGTGTGCCCTCAGGGTTTAAGGACTGAACAGGGAGGCTGCCAGAGATCGAGCAGCATGGACAGCTGCCATTAAGTGACCAAGGCCGACGCATGCAAGCATGGTGGAGCCTTCAAAAACAAAACAAAAAAAACAAAATGAAGTAAATCATGAAATCAAGTGATATAAGGAAAATAATGCAGTGTGATTTACCATAACTAATGTGACTGTGTGCAGCATGAGTATTTACTGTTGCTAAAATGACTGTTTATAGTGCCTTATACCAATACTGTATCATATATTAAAAAAAAAAAAAGTTTATCTATCTATCTATCTATTGCCAGACGCCTCAATCCCGAACGGGGTGGGCACAAACAAATCGCCTCCATGTCACTCTGTCCCCTACCATTTCACTACCACGCTCCCAA
>JAGKTI010000548.1:63194-91668 GCA_018397915.1 Birgus latro | reverse complement strand
GTGGATTTCAGGGGGGTGGGGGTGTCAGCTCATGGTGGTTTTCAGGGGGGGCGGCAGCTCATGGTATATTTTCAGGAGGGTGGGGGTGTATGCTCATGGATTTCAGAAGGGGGGGGGTCACGTCATGTCAGTGCATGATGGATTTCAACTTGGGGGGGTTGAGCAAAAGAGGGAGGGATGGGGTAAGTAGGGGCCAAATCGAGAGAGTAGCGCAGCTGAGGGATGACAATCGTCTCGTGCTTCACCAAAAAGTTACAGATAAGAAGCGATGTGTGGGTAGGTGCATTGTTGTGGTGCAGGCCTCTTCCTTCACACTGCCTCCCTCAAATTCTTTAGAAAGTCCAAGTAAAACTCTTCACTGACTGTCTGGCCGTGTAAAACAAACTCATGATGAACAACACCTTTCCAATGAAAAATGACAATCAACATTACCTTTACTTATGAGTGATTGACATGCTTTTTTTTTTATCATGGTGCTCTTCCTTTCTTTTTTCCCGCCATCCTCTTCTGTCTTTCTCTCCTTCTTTCTTTCCTCTTCCTTCTGTCTACAGGTGACTCTATACACTGAGTGACAAGCCAAATGGTTTCCTGTACACTGGGAAACAATTTACTACGCTGGGTGATAACCATATAACCATGGCGCCTGGTGGTTTAGTGGGTAATTAAGGCACTCCAGCTGGACTGAGCCTGTGTAGGTTTATATCCAAGGGGTGGTTGGGGTTTATTGCTCACATAATGCCACTCAGGGATGAGTGAGGTTGGTCACTCTCATCTTAAATGTCAAGAACAACTTGCCTAGTCCCGGGCTCCAATGCTCTTCATGGGTCAATACAGGATTAGATGATGTATGTATGTATGTATGATGTTCTAACCCACTGCAACAACTGCCTTTCTGTTTTGATATTGTAGCAGTACACCCACATTTCATCACCTGTTATGAAATTTTTCAGAAAGTTTTCATCAGCATTTGAACAATCAAACAGGTTCTGACTAACTGCAACAAAGTACTCCTTTTGCTCACCTATCAGCAGACATGGGGCAAATTTTGCAAGAACACAATCAATCTTCAGTTTTCCAGTTAAAATCATGTGGCACAAACTTTTACAGATGGCTACTTTTTTGGAAACTTCACAAAGTCAGGGAACAATTTTCACAGAAACAGCACCCACTTCCTCAATGTGAAAGGCCAACCAGATTTGGGATCGTCATCAGTGGATGTTCTTACCAATTTAAACCGCTGGAACAACTTGTGAAGTTGCATTCGGCTTAAACAATCCTCCCCATAAGACTGTTACAACATTTGATTAAACAGAATATTACATAAATACTTTGCTCTTCAAGATCTTTCATTGTTCAACTAGCAACAAATCACTAAGTGCACTAAACATATTTTCACTCAAGCGCATGTTCCTTGATGACAAAGTGATGTGGCGTGATGCAGCTAGTGGTAGACTAAAGTTCAAAGTTGCTGCTACACAGTACTTCTGTCATAAGCATGCTTTGCCAGATCTTTGGCAATCTATTTATAAAGTTTGGTTTCTTTTTGGACAGACCTCATATGGTAGGTGCCATCATATGAAGGCACCCCCTCTCCAATACCAACAAGAGATTACTACCAGAATATAATGCTGTTCATGAACTTCTGTGAAAAGTATGTATGGCCGCAGTACTGTAATGTCTTACTGTGCCAATGAATTATGTGAAATCTGCAGTGAAAGAACAAAATCTTTCAGGTAACGTAAACTGAACGAACTACCAGTATATTACTCCACTTTCCTTTCCTCTAATATAAGTGGGCTTCTCTAGTTGCTGCCTATCAACACTGCTTGCAAAACCTTACCATCAATGCCTGAATGATGGGAAATTAACCCCTTCAATCTGATGACTTTTTTCATTTATGCTTTCTCCAGAGGATTTTATTAACCTTCTGACAGAAAATTTGATTTGGAGAGGCTATAAGTAACCTCAACTACCTTTCTTTCTTCAAAATTTCTCTCCTAATTTAAATAAAGTTGGCTATGGTATGAAAAGCATACAAGTGATGTCACCAGATTCAAGGGGTTAACGATATTATGACTAAATGCTACCATTCTTTTCAACCTTTACTGTATACTAAAAGGATTCTCGTAAGTTCAAAAAACATTTGGGAGTAACAAGCATGAATCTTACAATGACACCAACTTAACGTAATGAAAAGGGTAATGTATAACTTTTCTAACCACTTGACTATAACAGCACTTTGAAAACATGAAAAAAATATTTTGCTGTGAAAGAAAAAGTACAAGGTTTATTACAACAGTGTTTATTTCACTGATACTAAGGGGAAAAAACAAAAATCAGATCTATAAAATATTTAAACAAAAATCTATTACATCTGTGGTAATAACTTCTTGCATAAGAGCCACTGAAACAAAAACTTTCCTATATACATGTATTTACAAATGCTTTACATTTATACACATACAGTATTATTTACATATTTAACAAACAGGAAACCTTGTTTCACTCTGAATATGATAACACACATCGTGCAATAGGAAGATACTGTATACAGTATTTGTAAATACTTTGCAAATGTGAAATTATAAAATATTTGGAAAACTGTCAGATGTGCATATAAAACAAAGTAATATTGCAGTATTTCCCCCCACCCCTCCAAAAAATGCAGATTCACCATTTTCTTACGATAGAGTGCCAGTAACATTAGAAAAATTAAATAAATAAAATAAAATAAAATTCTATGCCCAATCTAGCATGAGGGTGAGGGAGAGGCTGAGGGTAAGGGTAAGGGTGAGGGAGAGGTTGAGGGTAAGGGTGAGGGAGAGGTTGAGGGTGAGGGAGAGGTTGAGGGTAAGGGTGAAGGGTAAGGGTGAAGGGAAAGAGAGTGAGGGCAAGACTGAGGGAGAAGGCAAGGAGGAGGAGGAAGGAGAGAAGGGGAGAAGAGTAACAAGTTCATTCAGGGTAGTTGCAGCACATATGCTCTCAAGCCTGTCTATTGTCTATCTATCTATTGCCAGACGCCTCAATCCCGCACGGGGTACAAACAAATCGCCTCCATGTCACTCTGTCCCCTGCCATTTCACTATCAAGCTTCCAACTCACACCCCCCTCTCTCATATACCTCTCCACTCCATCCCTCCATCTCATCCTCGGCCTCCCCCTCCCTCTCGCCCCCCCCCACATCACTCACATGCACTCTCCTCATCAGTCCCCCACACTCCATCCCCTCCACATGCCCAAACCACCCCAACGTGCTTCTCCCAAAATTCCCACCTCAAAGCAGGACATCCAGTTACTTCCCATGTTTCACTTAGTGCTGCATCAAGCTACTGATGAAGTAACGGGATATCTTCACTTTAAAGCTGCTTGAGATTCATTATGTGGCTCTTCTGAAAACTGAAATGAATGTTCACCGTGCTCTCAATCACCCATCATGAAGTAAAGGCATGCCTCACTTATATGTAGCATTTTGCCAGAACATACACTAAACTTCAAAGAAATACAGTACAGACTATACTCTACCACTCAATTCTTCACCACTCCAAATCTTCTTCCCTAATATACTCCTTCACTTCCTTACCATTCGTCACCACTCTTTCACTCATGTTAGCTGTGGTGAATAATGTGGGTACTAACAGTATTCATTTGTTATGCTTGTACATGTCTATTTCCCACTGGATTAAAACTGAGGTAATATACATACACTGACCAACATAAACACAGCCATTACCATCACTTTTATATGCATTACTCTTACCAAACGCTTCTTGTTCGTTTTTTAGTTAACTGTTTTCCGGGGAGGGGCACTAACCCTCCGCCAACCCACTTTTGTTAGGAAGGGAACACGTGTTGGTTGGTTATAAGGTTTCCACCCAACATTGTAAGTGCTTTCTTGGTTTACAGGAAATCATTTGGCTTGCCATTCAGTGAAGGGCTAACCTAAAAACGGAGTACCACTACACCAAGTGGGTGGATGATGGGCACCCATGTTGTGGTGTGGATGTGATAGGAAGCATTAAGAGAAACACATCAAGGTGGTCTGGCCATGTGGAGAGGATGGAGAGTGAGAGACTGACAAGGAGAGTGAATGTGAGTGAGGTGGAGCATGGGGAGAGGGAGGGGGAGGCCAAGGATGAGATGAAGAGATGGAGTGGAGATTTATATGAGAGAGGGGGGTGTGAGCTGGGAGCAGGGAAATGAAATGGCGGGGGACAGGGCGACACGGAGGCGTTTTTTTTTGCGGCCACCCCTTACGAGATTAAAGACTGGCAATAGACAGATACACTCTCACCAAAGACACCACCACTTCCCTAACCATGTTTCGCCAGCATGAGACTGTGTTATTTCTAGTTATCATCCTCCCTCTGAGATGGTTTAGACCTGTGGTGAACCTCCTAGAGGCATCCTGTAGTAAAAGGGAAAAACACCCATTAAATGATTATGGCTGATATGCCCTTGTGTCACTGGACACCTCACATGGGCTGCTACATCCTCCTCTACTTTCCACTAATAATGGATTGGGTGACATCAAGAATAACGATAAAGAAGGGAAAGAATATTACTGCACCTACATACTGTAATCTATATACATGATAAGTGACAACCACTTCCCTATAAGACACAAGTTAAGTTTATTTGCTACCTGCAAATTACTGTATTCATCTTTAGTGGTAGGTGGTGGTGACCATCATCCACTCACTTGATGTAGTGCTGCCTACTTCTTCCTTAGCCTTTATCATTCTTTTTCTGTGCCTGCCCTCCTTTCTTCCTATTTCTCCTATATTTCCTGTCACTTCTTACTGCTTTTCTTTCCTTTACAGGTGGCATTACATTGAGTGACAAGCCAAATGGTTTCCTGCAAGCCAAGAAACCATTTACAACGCTGGGTGGTAACCATATAACCAAACCATACGTGCTCCCTACGTGTCGACAAGTGGGTTGGTGGAGGGTTAGTGCCCCTCCCCATAAAAAAAAAAAAAAAAAACTCAAAGTCAAATGGCCACCCCTTACGGGATTATGGTGTCTGGCAATAGATAGATAGATAGATCTTAGGGGAAACTTTTCTGAACTGGGGTGGGGGAGGGGTATGAATTGCTTTAAGTAACTTCCACCCTGCTAGACAGCTTTCCCAAACTGTATAAAATCATTGGGTGGCAGCAACAGTGAAATGGTTAATAGGGAGGGAGATGTGGGGCTGGGATTTCCTCTACCCTTAAATGATATACTCATTCTGAAAATAATAATAATATATAGGTAACAACAATAAATAAATAAATCATATCTGAGAAAATGTTGAAGCATGGAGGTTTCTCTCACCATCACACAGGGAGACACCCGGTGTTTTCATACACAAGGTCAGTACTCTGTAAATATTGTTAAGAAGCGAGATCTGCCAGTTAGGTAGCCGAGATTGTTCTTGACGTTTCGCAATACAGTAAAACCTCGATATAACGGACTTCAGTAGACTGGAATTCGCTTTTATCGGACTCGAGCAGCTACCAGACTAAACTCCTATATATATCGGAAAAAGTCCGATATAGCAAGAAAGCAGTCCGGAACGCCTGACCACTTCAGCTATGTTCACCACAATAAGACAAGTAAAAGACATGTTTTTCAGTGCACAGTACAGTATTATTATACCATTTTATTAATGTAGCGAAGGTATAACACAGTATAATACTGCAATGGTGGTGAAAACTACCAATGCAATCCGGACTAATGTCTGATATATCGGAAAAAGTCCGGATAAGCAGGGGTAAGTCCGGATGTCGCTTTTATCGGAAAATCACATATTTCGGACTGGCCTGAGCCCCAATTAGTCCGTTATAGTGAGGTCTTACTGTATTTACAGTGGTTTCGGTACGAGTCCAAGTTACCAGTTTGCCTGCTGTTTGTGAGCATAGTTATGTTGTAAGTTATGCAATGATTTTTATGCTGTTTTCTCTCTAATGTTTTAATTACATGATTGTTCATTAAAGTATGTAATTTAAGTTTGTATGGTAAATAATTTACAGTGAAGTAATGTAAGAAAAAAATTTTCATGTTTTGGATATCTCCGAGTTAGTTACTGTTTAATCTTTCCCCATCAAGTCTGTGCTAGAAGTTACAGTACTTGAGTAATGCAAGCTTATATAAGGATGGGGAAGGGACTAATTCAAGTTTAGTCGGGTTTCAGTTCAGTTTGAGAGAAGTTCAGTCTGGTTTCAGTTCAGTTTGAGTGAAGTTTAGTTGGTGTTCAGTTCAGTTTGAGTGTACAGCAGTGTCAGTTTGTATAATTTCGGTATTTGTGAAAACAGTGAAGTGCTGGCAAACAGTGAAATGTTAGAGAAGTTCGTATATCATCAGAACTCGTGAAAATAGTGGAGTGTTGTTAAGCACTAAGTGTAACCGCAGTTAGTAAAGTTAGTACAGCTCCAGTGCTTGTGAGAATAGTGAAGTTGGAAAGTACTACGTGTAATTATTTGCAAAATAATGACAGTGAACTTAAGAAACCAGTGTTTATTTACAATGCCTGAGCTGATCTCGTGTGCTGTACACCTAAAGGCTGACCATAGGAAGAACAGCTCACTGGGCAACATCCTTCCTATACTGAACTATAGCTGTTGGAGCCTGTGGCAGTGTGAGGGGAGGACATAATATGTTATACTGATATATTTACCTACTATGTGGTATATAATCCACTTTTTATTCTAATGCATTCTTAAACCCTTAACATATATTCAAATCACGAGCACTATAACTACAAAATTCCAAGTAACTAAAAATGTATCTGAAATTTTTATTACTGTACACATAAAAGGAATAAAAAATAACTAGGTTATTGCTTGTGATAAATGGGATAGTTTACTTCCTCAAGAAGGAATTACTGTACTGTATTGAAGGGGTTAATGTGGTTTTGTTTGGCAATGGAATCAACCGTGCATTAGTCCTTCATCTAGTTTCAGCCTACAATGTTTTCACAAAGGAAAATAAAATCTTTATATCTTGACTCTGGCTTGTAAAACTTGCTTTATTTGCCCACTAGTCACTTGAATCCTAGATATGAGGTCCATATTGCGATAGCAGTTCACCAGAAAATGGTCACTTAAAGTTCCACGGCTATTTATAAACCTGATATGCGAGTGACTCCCGTGTTATATTATCAAATTGTAAGAAAACCAGTGTGGAATACTTCCCTTACTTGTTATCCAAATTTTGAAATTATAATAGACTGAGTTGATGATGGGGTTCCTCAAGATGATGATCATCCCAATCTTACCTGCCAGTCTCCCAGTGAGGTAGAATTATATATACAGTATGTGCGGAAAGTGCTGATGCCATCTTAAAAAAAAGAAGACATTCTTGTAGTTAGCAAGGAGAAACAAATATATTAACACTCACCATTGAATTCAGTATTTACTGGCATTCCCCTTCACCTTTATTATCTTCTTAAGGCGTCTGGAAAACATTCTTGTGGTTAGCAAGGAGAAACAAATAAATTAACACTCACCATTGAATTTAGTATTTACTGGCATTCCCCTTCACCTTTATTATCTTCTTAAAGCGTCTGGGGAGACTGATGGCGTAGTTTTGCAGAACAGACGGACTAAAACTGCTCCATAGCTGCTTGACTGCAGCCTCAAGTTTAGGCAACGATGATGTGTCCATACTACGCAGCTGCCGCTTCATGTGCGCCCATAAATTCTCAATGGGATTGATATCTGGGCTGTTTCCGGGCCAATCTCGAATAAAGGGAACCTCACAGTCTGTTAGCCACTGTTTCACTGACTTTGCAACATGTGCAGGGGCAGAATCTTGCATAAATACTCTTGCCTTGGTTTTATCAAAAGAGTCACTTAAAACATCACATAAGAGCTCCAAATAATTGTTCTGGTTCACTTTTTCATTTGCAGGTAGAATTACCAACCTACCAACACCATAATATGTAAAGCAGCCCCAAGCCATGAGTGAGGCTGGGTATTTAACAAACTTGGAAGTGTACTTAGGATCCAGGGGGTCACTGCCTGGTTTGCGGTACACTCGTGATGAAGGGGTACCAGTGACAGTAAATGTTGACTCATCACTCCAAAGCACAGTTTTCCATTGCTCCTCACTCCAGGCAAGATATTTCTTACAAAAATTTACTCTCTTTTTCTTCTGAAGTGCAGTTAGCAGTGGTTTTTTACGAGCACAAAAACTCCTGTAGCCCAGATCGTCATGCAACAGCTGCTGCACACTTCTGACAGACACATCTGCCAGCAACTGTGGGTTCTTTTCTTTTAAATCCCGTGCTGTTAGCCTTGGATCCTTGCTAACTTGCCTTGAGATCAGCTGACGGGTCCTGAAGGTTGTCTTACGAGGTCTCCCAGGCTTGGGAAGTGGAGTGGGAGGAATGGCCTCCCCACTGTCCTTGAACCGCTTCACCAGTCTCTGCACTGTCCTCAGTCTAACACCATCTGATTTGCAATAAATGGGAGTTTGTGGCCAGCTTTGTATAAAGTAATCACTTCCACACGTTTGTCCTTGCTTGTGGTTACTTTAGGCATGATGAGAATGTGGTAGGTAACCAAATAACTGTGTTATTTGAGTCAAAACATGCCCTCGTGGTGCATCACACACAGAGACAATCCTCCTCCTGTGGCTGCCCAAACATTACTGAGCCTGCTCCTGTGGTGCCAAACCTATCAAGCAGGGTTGCCAGCTCCCGTTGAAAAAGCGTCAGCTCATTTCGCATCACAGGGGAGGGTAGTATTGANCAGAATCAAGACATTACGGCACTTGGGTATTTGATCCATCTATCACCTATTAAGAGCATAGGGACCTGGGGCTTAGCAAACTGGTTCAGATACTTCAGGGTAGTGACCTGTCACAGGTCCCTAAATGGTATTACGTGAACAATAAAGCCAAACACTTAACATGGTAACCCTTACTAGACACAACTAGTTGGGGCATCTTAACTCTATAAGGTTTCTCGGTCGGTCAGATTATGTCTGTGCTAGAGTCAGCTTCTCTCCGCTGACCCACATCTTTGCGCTGCAATATTTTTCTTTGATCACTCTGTGTAAAAAAATTTCATGACAGAATGTTGGCTTTGGTGTAATGTGAAAGCTGAATAATTGTAGTTTATCATATTATGTTCAAGAAAGGAAAACAAAATGAAAAGTCAAAATGAGTTGAAGTTAGGTGAAAACCAAAAATTTTATACCTTGTCATAAAAAAAAAATTCTGAAAAAAAAAACTAAATGATAAATAAAACTGGTGTAAACCAAGCAACACTACAATAAATTACCTTTACAATGATATATACAGTAGATTACGGTTATTTCTGCATTTTATTGTGTGGTAAAGCGAAAGGAAAAAGAACCACAATTTTTTTATAATTCGCGGCTGCATACTGTATTCGCTTGGTGATCTTTTTCTTTCATCTGTCAGTGTAAATACACTTTTTACAACAAGATGCTGGTTGCAGTGTTATTTTGAAGCTGAAAAATTGTACCTTATTGTAGTACTGTACGTTCAAAAAAGGAAAACAAAGAAAAAATCAAAATGACAAGTTGAGGTTGGGCAAAAACCATAAATTTTATAACTTGCCATAGGAAATTATTTGGCCCAAAAAACATAAATAAAAAAACATAAAGATATAAAACTCTGGTTTAAACTATGCAAAACTACAATAAATTACCTTAATAATGATATAGAGTTTATGGCAATTTATGCACGTTACTGCGCGGCAAAGCAAAAGAAAAAAGATGCACAACTTCGTATGATTCTTGGCCAGATATCTGCTTAGCAATCTTTTTCTCTGATCAGTCTGTGTAAATTAAGTTTCCATGGTTTTGGTGTCATTTGAATGCTGAATACTTGTATTTTATCGTAGTGTGTTCAAAGAAGGAAAACAAAAGATAAAAAGTCAAAATTACGAGTTGAAGTTAGGCAAAAAACAAAAATTTTATACCCTGCTGGAGCAAAATATTTGCCAAGAATAATGTAATAAAGAGACAAAGCCATGAGTCAGACCAGCCATGCAGTACCCGCCAAGCATAGAGAAACCATTCCATGACGTCACGCTCAGGTGTCTTTTGCCACAATGCGTAAACGCGATTTATAGTGAATATTTTATAAAGGTATCGTAAAATGACGCATAAAAGTGTCATTGTAATCTCTGAGGTTGGATATGAAATGACGCAAAAAATGTGCCATCGGAATCTCAAAGGGTTAACTAACTAGCCCACCAGGCATCCATTTGTTGGTTATAGCCATCCAGTAGATATCCTGGAATAAATGTTTCATTCCTTGAACTCTCTCATTTTTCATATACTGTAATTTACAAACACTTGATCAATATTGTAATATTAAAAACATAAAAATGAGGACGTGAAGGAGCGTTGGGGGTGTGGATGTGGCTGTGACATAAAGCATTAGAAATACACTGGGGTGGTTTGGTCATGTGGAGAGGATGAAGAGTGAGAGACTAATGAGGAGTGTATGTGAGTGAGGTGGAGGGGGAGAGGGGGAAGGGGAGGCCAAGGATGAGAAGGAATGGAGTGGAGAAGTATATGAGCTGGGGGTGGATAGTGAAATGGGAGGGGGGGGGGGCTGGGCGACACTGAGGTGAATTGTTTGTGGCCATCCCTTATGGGATTAAAGCATCTGGCAATAGATAGAAGGAAAAACAAAAATTTGCCTCTAATATTCTATTCTAGTTTTGCACAGATATTAGACATTTTCTAATACAGCTAACTCTCAATTATCCATTAGTGCACTTTCATCCATATGTCATGCATCACAGCTAATGGCTAAATTCTCCTTGTGAAAACTCTCCGGGGATCCCAAAAATCTAAATCTGCATCCTTCGTCTCATCACCCAAACAATTTCCTGGCAGCTTAACAGTAAAATGACATTTTATCATGATTATTACAGTCTTCAAGAGTGTTTTTCTATATCTGAACAATTATACAGTACAGGTATAGGATTCTATAGGGGGTTAGACCCTCCTTTGCACCCTTCCTTTTTTTAATACACGGAAACAGGAACCAAAGGCTAAAAGCCTGCAAATTGTTCCCTCCGAGAAAAAATTAAAAGATAACAGATAACCAACTTCAAGATCTGTTCATTTTGAGATGACTGGACACACTGTGTTTGAGATTTAAGACTAGAGGACATAGGCAGCAAAGAAATATAGACAAAGGAGAGTTGACCTATTGCATTCATGAAGAACTGGGAGTAACAGTAAACTCTTGCTTTAGAGTTGGACAGAAAAGGTCGGTGCTATGTCCCTATCCATCAGTATGTCAGTATCCGACACTACCTTGGCTGCCATACACCAAATAATTGAGTTTACTGTATCACCCCATTTGCATCACACAACTGTGTAATTTCTTCATTATCTTACCAGTTCACATAAGTAGTAGTCATTTTTTATCATACTCACTGTTGGTAACTTTTTTACAGTATCCATCACCTTCAAGGAAAATTTTTTAGAAACTACATATTGGAAGATCGATTCACCTTTTCTGATTAAAATAATGATGGAAAAAATCTGCTCACTCACAGATTATCATCATCCCAACCCATACTCCCACTAGCTGTAACTGAATCTAACCCAGTCAACCATTTCTTTACACATCTAGTACACCTCATCAAAATACAAGTGTACCAATAAATGTAAAATTAACTATACTAGCTCACATTACAATTCTGTAATCAAAGTGACTAATGAATAACCAGGTCAAAGCATATGGGGTATTACCAACTGTTATACCTTTCTGTACAATGAAGCCTTTTCAGTAGATCCCTGCTACTTCCAGGCAATTTCACTCAGTCAGGGGGTACCTCTCACAGTAGATATTAATATCTAACGAGGGCCCTCTTGCGCAGTCTCTCCCAATTTGAGTAAAATCATCTAAAGGCAACAAGAATAAAATACAAAGAATGTGCCAAAACTCGGATCTGAACTTCTATTTCTGGAATGGTTCTACAGACAGTCCTTACTGTTCCAAAATACAGTAACCCCTTGATTATCCGATGTAACAGAGCCAAAGGCATGTCCGGACAGTGGACTTCTACCCTGCCCCCAAACCCCCCTTGTACATACCCTAACTTTGAATGCCATTGTAAAAGGCCACTACAGTGCACTGTACACCACTAATTCCTGGTGTTTTACACTCCTCTATCTGGTCAAGCAGACCTATAAACACAGCCAAGCAATAATTACAGTCAACCAGACCCATCAACCACAGGCAGGCAATCACCACAGCCCTTAAAAATAAATAAATAAATAAAGCTGCTGGAAGAAAATGTTTAAGCGGCCACTCTCATCTTAAATGTCAAGACCAATATGCCTAGCCCCGGGCTCCTACGTTACTCTGTGGGACGACATAGGATTGGATGATGGATGGATGCACACTTTTGTCCATATAACATGGACAAATGTATGAATAATGGTTTTGAACAGCCAGATCACAGCATCTGGATAATGGATGATCCGGATAGTGACCATCCAGATAACTGAGGACTATTACAACTTTCTCCACACCATCAGTGCAGCAAATTAGGACAACTGGCAACTTAACTTTATTGATGGGTAGCAATGGAACCTTTTCTGAACTCGATGGCAAATGAACAATGGCACAACGGGTACCTGTAATGAGGACTTACCATACTTAAACCCTCATGTATTCAACAAACCCTGTAAAGATGCTCATTTCACTGCCTATACACAGACTTTAGTTTTACAAAACTATTCATAATGTCTTGCTCAATTTTCATATCAGTAAAACAGTCAAGCCATTTCTGAACTGTCACAATACTGTATTATCCTTCTTTCTGAAGCTGCTTAAATTAAAGCACAAAGTTTTGAGAACAGGAGCTACTTTATTTTCAGCTATATGACTGTATCTGATGACCCCTGCACTAAGCAAAACAACTTACAAATGAAACTACACAAGGTGCTGCCTTCAAAACTGGTGCTTTAATTTATGCAAACCTGTCTGGCATGCTCGCTGATATTTACAACCTCTCAAACCATTCTACAACTCATTAATGTTATGACAGACATTATTTTCTGACCTATAGTGAACATCTTCAAGTAAATGAACATAATCAATCCACTGTACAGAAGTCATCACATCTATACAGTAAACTGTACACACAAATGTCACTCACAGGTCTGTATTCTCGCAGTTAATCACTTGAATCCATTTTATTTTATTCTTGCTACTAATAAACAATTTTATTCAACTTATGAAAATACCTCATACTGTAGTGAGTTATTAAGGCTACACAAAACTATTCTAGTTCCAAAAGTCTCCCCTATGTGGATAAGACTGGAAATTGGAAGAATAAAATTTAAATGACATCTCTGGGCTCTGTGGACACAAATACAACACAAGAAAAAAATGAGTAACATCCAAATAAATTAATAAGCAATAGTTTCTAGAAGGCCTCCTTCACTAAAGTTTTTCCTACATTCACTCAGTTCATCTGGTATCAGCAAAAGTAAACTAAATAGGATCACCTTGACTCATAGAGTTAGCAAAGCTCCCTGTCTGGCACCTCTTCCTTACCATTTATTTCTGTATCTAGTATGTTAATACTGTATATTCTTATTACTCCTTCAAGTAAAAAACAATAACCATTCATTTATTCATCATCTAATCCAGTGCTTCCCCATGGAGCAGCATAGAAGCCTGGGGCTAGGCAAGTTGGTCCTGATGTTTAAGATGAAAGTGATCAGCCTCATCCCTAAGTAGCATTACGTGAGCAATAAACCCCAACCACCCCTTGGATACAAACCTGCACCAGCTCAATCCGACTGGAGCACCTTAAATGCCCACTAAACCACCAAGTACGGTTGGTGATTTTTTTTTTTTTTTAATAAAAAAAAATAAAAATCAATGATTTTTTGTATTTATTTGTTTACGATGGAAGAGTTGAGAGGTAGGATGGGACTGGAGTGTATTGGTGTTGTGATGAGGAGATGTAGGCTGAGGTGGTTTGGACATGTGGAGAGGATGGGGGATAATAATTGGGTACAGAGGGTGAGAGGTGTTAATATTGGGGGAGGGGTTGGGAGGGGTAGACCGAGAAAGACATGGGACGAGGTCATTAAGTGTGACTTAAGGGTTAAGGGACTGAACAGGGAGGCTGCCAGGGATCGAGCAGCGTGGAGAGCCGCCATTAGGTGACCAAGGCCGACGCATGCAAGCATGTTGGAGCCCTCAAAAACGAAACGAAACGAAACGAAGGTGAGGGTGCTCACCATCCACTCACTCGATGCAGTGCTGCTCTCAGGTTTCTGCCCTTTCCTCTCATCCATCCTTCTTTCCTTCCATCCTCTTCTGTCATTCTTTCCTCGTTCTTCTGCCTATGAGCGACTTTACAATCCCTCTTCTGTCTTTATTCATATTCATTCTTTCCTCTTCCTTCTGCCTGTGGATGACTCTACACTGAGTGACAAGCCAAATGGTTTCCTGTACACCAGGAAACCATTTACTATGCTGGGTGGTAACCATATAACCAAATTTTGGCACCTGGTGGTTAAGTGGGTAATTAAGGCGATCCAATTGGATTGAATCGGTGAAGGTTTATATCCAAGGGATGGATGGGGTTTATTGCTCGCGTGGTGCCACTCAGGGATGAGTGAGGCTGGTCATTCTTATCTTCAATGTCAGGACCAACTTGCCTAGCCCCGGGTTCCTATGCTCCTCATGGGGCGACATAGGATTGGATGATGGATGGATGATTTATTTGATTTTTTAAATTTATTTGATTTTTCTGTTTATTGTATAGCTAATATTTCAAAAGCAGTATACTGAATACTGTTAACTCCATGTCCTGTCTATCCACTGATGGTTCAGGCCGAAAGCCACTCCCCAGAATCCAGATACATACCTGTTCAAGTCCTGTCTGTACACTACTGGTTAACCCGCCGAGTCCCATCGACGTATGGGTAAGTCGCGATGTTTTGTCACAGCTACACCCATCGGTGAACGGGTACGTCACGCAATTGCAAGGGTCATAATTTGCACAATTTTCAAGTTTCATGGGTGATTTTTGGTAGGCATATGTGGGAGACCTTCCTCTACCAGCTGTTTTGTTTCGTTTCGTTCTACCTGCTGTCAAGTGGGGATATTGCCTGGCCCCATCTAACCCCTCTCCCCCCTCCCCCCCACAATGGGCAATTCACCTGTTAGCAGTAAGCTGGCCAGTAAAGGCATGTTGCCCCACGGTCTCTCCAATGACGAAATTCACGGTGAAAGGGATTCCTGAGTTGGAGGACAAAGAAATAAAGAAGCTAAAGCAAGAAACAAACAGAAGTGATGAGGTGGTAATGTCATAAAGGAAGGTGCCATATGTGAATGTGTCTGGTGACTGAACAATGCTTCTATTGCCTATATAAATGTGTTAAAACCAATATAGTCTGTTACTACACATAAATTCGTACCAAATACATAAATATATACATAACTGAAAGTGGCTTGAATTAATTAACCCTTCCATAGTTCGTTTTCTTTACCAAGGTACCCTGAAAAAGAAGGAAAACGTAAGGTTGCATGACACCTGTATCAACAGTTTTAAGCACAGGATCACGATTTCTCTATGAATTTTCGATGTTTCTCACCAAAAGCGAAGGTTTGAGCCAATAAAAAAAAATTCAAAAAATGCTCGGGATTTTGTGGTATGGTAGGTTGGAAATCGGTCGGGACGTGACGGGTTAAGGCTGTGCTGCCAGTGGTAATCAAGACAGCATATTCCAAAGCTGATTATATTACCACACAGAAAAATCTTAAGCTGATATTATCATGACATGGCCTTAAGTGACCAAGCACAGCCTACCTTGCCTAATGGCTTTGTTTTTTATTTTGTTTTGTTTCGTTTTTGAAGGCTCCAACATGCATGCATGCATCAGCCTTGGTCACCTCTCCATGCTGCTCGATCTACAGCAGCCTCCCTGTTCAGTCCCTTAACCCTGAGGTCACACTTACCCCTTTTGCGCACGGTACCGCGATTTGCATTCATGTGGTGTGGTGTGCCAAAGCACAGGACCTCAAATCGCGTGAAAACGCAAAAAAAAAATAACCAAAAAATAAGTTTTCGGTTGATTTGCGTCAAATTTTGTAGTATTCTAGCAGCCACGTGTCTCTCCCGAGGTAAGACTTTGGCAACACTGCAATGACTCCTATGTGCCTGTACACAGTGATAGAATCTCAGTGCTCTACTAGCAGCCAGACAGCAGGGTCGTGCTGTGTTGTGTTGTCCCTTTAAATCTGCCATTTTCCCCCTCCCACCCGATTCTGAAGCCATTATTGAAATATTGTAACTGTACAGTGTTTTTTACTATACTGTGAAGTGATTGTGTCTATTGAACATATATTATTTGTAAAGCATTGGGGCCCGTTATCAGCTGTTAGGCCTAGAGGCAGAGTCTGGTTTGTTATAGCGGGGTTTCCACTCACCCTGCCCGTAAAATGATGTATTTTACTCTTATAGTGAAGACATTACTTATATCTGTGAAACATATAGTGCCTGGATTAGTGAAACAACTGACCTACCATAGCAGGCATTATGTTATGCCATAGAGATAACATAGACATATGCATTAGTTGCTAAGAGAACAGGCGGTCTCTTACGCCATACAGTAGGGAAGGGAATAACAGAAAAGGCTGGGATGGAATCATGTGATAGTGTTTTATATTGTATATGGTTCAGTGTGAAATATACGTATAAAATAGTGCAGCGAGTGTTCACCGAGAAATATTGCGTGCATTGACTGACAGCGGAAAGTTACGTAATGGTCAGAGACAAGAAAATAAGCCACACAGCGACACATATATGACATTATATACGTATGTCGTGCAGCGAATGTTCGTGGAGAAATCTATTGTGTGCATCGCATGTGTTAGGCAAACGTGGTGCAAGGAACAGAGAATACGCCACATACACACACATATGCATATAAACACACACACACACTCACTCACGCACCCATGAACACACACAAAACTCACACACTACCTAACTCATCTTCAATTCCTTCAAGTTCCTGCCAGCAGCTCAACACCTCTGGAGCAAGTGAGTTATCCATATTTTGTTGATTTGTACATTGACCTGCTTCTACATTTCTATATTTTTTTCACAAATAAGTATTGTTTTTCACATATACACATATGAGATGGAAGAAAGTTCAGCTTTAGCAAAAAGACTAGTGGAAATGTCGAGTTACTGAGAGCACTATCAAAGAGCTTATGATATTTCTCGTGTATAATTCGAGTAAAAAAAATAAAAAATAAAACGTAACGAGTGAAAATATGTAAGTATTCGTGAGGCAGGGATATTGAGCGTTTTTATCTCACTTGCGGGCGAGGAAGAGTGTTCTATCTTTGTCGTCCATTTACTCCAAAATTATTGAACGTACCGTTTCCTGTAAGAACCATGATAAAGATCAGTGAATTCTACATATGTACAAGACATGACTATTCAATTTCTCTAATGAAAAGTTGTGGTTACGTAGGTGGTTATTGTGCACGCATGACGAAAGTGCACCGCGGCCGCGAGTACCCTGTAGTTTTTTGCGATTTACTCGGAAACTATGAAGCGTATCAAAACAAAAAGGTATCAGGAGAAAGCTTATGAAATTCTACATAAGATTATGTAATAAAAACATCAGGTGTGCAAGAAAACTTCTGCAGTATACCTCCCTGAACAAAAATCAATTTTTTTTATAAAAATGGCTTTTAGTTTTTGGCTATTTTCTCAAAAACTACAAATCGCATCACGACCGGACATACATCATTAGAAAGCCAATGAAATTCTGTATCAAAACTTATAATAACATTTTTCTGTATGATGGAAAACACTCGAACAACGATGTTGGGAAGTAAGATCAACGTTCCAAAATGTTTATTCACGGAGGCCTTGTGTACTTTTATTCGTATTTTTGTTTTTTCTTTTGGCTTATCAGCTAGGACAAACATTGACGAATAAGATGATGTGAGTTTCAGGGCAACATTTTGAGGCAAGAATACATGTAATTTGCGTACCGCAGGCTGCCAGCGGAGCACGCGGGGGAGTAAAATCCTGAGCCATGAAACTTAATAAAACTTACCGTGCGCGAAAGGGTTAATGACCTTGTCCTATGTCTTCCTCGGTCTACCCCTCACAACCCCTCCCCCAGTATTAACACTTCTCACCTTCTGCACCCAATTATCATCCCCCATCCTCTCCACATACCCAAACCATCTCAGTCTACCTCTCCTCATCACAATACCAATACACTCCAGTCCCATCCTACCTCTCAACTCTTCGTAAACCCAGCCCCCCCAAGGCCGTGCATGCAGGGACGCACTGCACATCCACTTAATCATTGTCACTTCTGTACATTTGAGCTTGCGAATATCCTCTTCCTTTACTGCCCAGGTCTCACTACCATTCAGCATCACACTCCTAACACATGCTGCATACAAAGATCCCTTAGCATGTAGGGAGAGTCCTCTCAATGTCAGGAGAGGCAACAGCTCCCTGAACTTCTTCCAACCACTTCTCACCCTAGCCACAGCCGCACCTCCAGCACATAACATGTCTCCCAAATAACAAAACTCTTCCACACAATCAAGAGACTCACCAGCAAGGTTAATCCTTTCATGCCTAACAATCTCCACCTGCTCTTCCCGATATGCCGCACACATGAAATCAGCATTACCTCACAGTCTACCTCTAATACCACTACATCTCTTGTGCACCCATTTATCACAAACACTGAACAAGATGGAATTACTTCCCACACCTTTGTAGCAAATTCCACATGGCCACTCTCCCTCTTCTTTGACTATACCACCACCAACCCAAGATATCATCACTTTTGTTTTATCTGCATTTACCTTTAAGCCCTTGTGCCCCATACCATCTCTCCACTTCCTAAATCTTTCCTCTGCTTCCCTTTCATTCTCTGCAATGGTTCATTATTTCAGATGTACAAATAATTTCAATACTTAGTTACACAAATGTAAAAATATTTTTTCTGTTATACAATGTAGCAATTTCTAATGGCATCCTTCTCCAAAATCTGCTAAGTTAATGCAGTATCTGAAAAAATGAATGCCAAGACAAAGTTATATACAACTTTTATAAACCTTCAGATTTAATTTTTGTTAACTTTTAGATATTAAAAAAAATAAAAAAATAAAAAAAATCATGATTTTTTAAAGCAAAAAAATCAATGATTTAATCACATGATTAAATTAATATGATTTAATCAATGCCAACCCTGTCATCAGGTACCATAACTTGGTTATATGATTACCACCCAGTATAGTAAATGGTTTCAGGGTGTACAGGAGACCATTTGGCTTGTCACTCAGCATAGTCACCCTATAATAATAATAATAATAAAATAAAACAATCTGCCAACAGTAGTAATACCAGAATAAGTCCTCTGAGTTAAATAGTTAACCCTGTATCCTGTTACCACATGAAGTGGGCAGTATCAAGAACAATAACAGGAAAATATAATGCAGCAAAATATTTACAACCAACAGTATAATACTCCATAACATACAACATACACCATTAAGAAAGTGCGTGAAAGCCTGCTAAGGCAACAAAAATACAACTCAGGCACAAAAGAGAATGGATAAATGGCAGAGTCTATTTATATTTATAAAAAAGAAAAAAAAAATCAGGCACAAAAGAGAACTGATAAATGGCAGTCTATTAAAAAAAAGAAGAAGAAGAAGAAGAAGAAGTCAGGATCAACTTGCCTAGCCCCGGGCTCTGATGCTTCAATTGGGCAACACACACACACACACACACACGGAGTGGCAGCCACAGCGAGAAGACGTGTCTCAAACCGCCTCAACAAACCCTAAGTAGTTTTCAGGAATTGTCCTGTCTCCAGTCTTGTTAATAATTTTAAGTATTGCAAGTTATTATAGTCTATCAAAAATGTAAAGAACTATTGTCATTAAGTATACATGAATGTTTTTATAGGAATTTTGGGAACAGCTGTTCAGTTTAGTACTGCAACCGACCTTAAAGATGGCCGACCATGTAAACACTGGGGAACCGGAATTCCCAGGATCTGACAGTGAAACAAATGTAATGGACCTGGTTAAAACATTGATTATGAGAATTAGTGGTCTAGAAAAGAAAGTGGAAGATCTAGTATCAAGAGACATGCCTGAAAAAACCGAAAATACTACACAGAGTTTGATACAGGCCAATGAGACAGCGAACCAGGAGATCGAGAATTTAAAACGAGAAAATATTGAATTACGGAGAAAACTAGAAGAAAGCAGTAACCAAACAGAGAAGGTAAGTAGTGTGTTAGAAGAGCAAAAGGCAAAGTGGGCACATGTGGAAGAAGAACAGAAAGAAGTAGTCAGTTTAAGGGAAATTATTCAGGAAGAAAGGGAAATGAACAAGAAAAAAATGGAAGAAAATGAAGTGAAAATATTGAAGAAAAAAGAGAAAATAGTGAGAGAAACAGTAGAAAGGAACAGATGTGTGATAATATTTGGAAACAGGGAGGAAGAAGAAAAAGGTCTGTGAGACTCGAGAGAGACTCAAATCAGGTGAGGCAAATATTGGACAAGATCGATCCCGAAGGAAACAAATGGGAAAAAGAAATTGATGAAGTAAGGAGGATAGGGCCATATAAGAAAGGGGAAGCAAGACCAATGAGAATTAAGATGTCTTCAGAAAGTGTTGTAAATGACATACTTAAGGTGACCTGGAAACTAAGTAAAGAGGCAGGAATGGAAAATATTATAGTAAGAAAAGACTTGAATGAAGAAGAAAGAGAAGTCTTAAAATCTTTGAAGGACCAAGTAAAGGAAAAATATGACAGGAGGACAGAGGAAGAACATAAAACTTTTTTTTGGAGAGTGATGGATATGAAGGCAAGGAAGTGGTATGTGAAGAACTAGACGTGAAGGAAACAAAGGGGATGGATATGAATATGAAAAAGAGAAGAACGAGTAAAGATACCAACAGTGCAGCAAATCTGAGCATCATGTATAGTAACGTAGATGGATTAATATCTAAGAAAGGGAAAATTGGAGACTACTTAAATGAAAATAAACCTGAAATTGTTTGCCCAGTAGAGACTAAATTGCCCCGAGATGTCGATATAAAATTATTTGGCTGGAATAATTATAAGATTTGGAGGAAGGACAGAGAAGGCAAATTTGGGGGAGGAATTGTGATATTAACCCATAATGACCTAAGAGTAAAGAATATAGAAATTGAAAATACTAAGGCTGAACTTTTGGGAGTTGAAAAAGAGGACAATTACGGAGAAAAAACGGATGTAATAGTTTTTTATATGCCCCCCAAAACTAGGGCATGGACAAAGGAAGATTACGAACAGTTAATAAGTGAATCCACTATTAGGCTAGAAATGTTCATTCAACGAAGAAATAGAATAATATTAATGGGAGATTTTAACTGTAGAGAAGTTGATTGGGAAAGTATGGATGCTGGGAACAATGAAGAATCATGGGGAAATAAATTAATGGAATTGATGATGGAAAACATGTTAACCCAGTTGATCAAAGAAAACACAAGAATTAGGGGTGTTGATGAACCATCCAGGCTTGACCTACTATTCACAAAGGACCCAAATAATGTGAGGAATATAACCTACCATTGCCCCTTTGATAAAAGTGATCATCTGGTAATTGAGATGGACGTGGTAGGAGTGAGGGAAGGAGAAAGAGATGAAAAACACAGAGAAAATAGATACAATTATGGGACGGCAGACTTTGCTTCCCTGAAAATTTTTTCCCAAAATGTAGAATGGAGTAAAATGAATATGATCACAAATGTTGATGAGAAATATGAGTTTTTGATAAAGTATATAAAACAGGAGTTACTAAGTATGTCCCAAAATTTTCTGCAGCTATGGAAAGGAAGAAAGAATGGTTTAACAACAGATGTAGGATGGCACAAGAGGCAAGAAAAAAAGCATGGAAGAAAGTGAGAAGAAGGTATAGTGAAAGGGCCTGGGAGGAGAACAAGCAGGTTAGAAATGAATATGTAAGGATACGGAGAGAACAGGAAAGGAAATACAAAAAAGATATTGTATCTAACTGTAAAAAAGAGCCGAAACTATTTTATAGGTTTGTAAATGGCAAAATGAACGTTAAGGACAGTATAATACGACTGAGGGATGGAGATGAAACATATGAAAGAGAGGAAGACTTGTGTGAAATAATGAACAACAAGCTACAGTCAGTTTATGTATTGGAAGACGAATTTAGGGAGCCTGAAATGGAACCCAGGCTGACGAGAATGACCGAAATTACAGGTGACATGGATGAGGTGCTACAGCTGATGAAGGATTTGGATGTGAGAAAAGCAATGGGACCAGATGGTGTGGCTGGATGGATCCTGAAGTAATGTGCCGACCAGTTAGTGTGGCCAGTTTATGTCATTATCAAAACCTCGCTTGAAAATGGACAGTTACCTAAAGATTGGAAAAGAGCAAGTATTGTGCCAATCTTTAAGGGAGGAGATAGGGAGGATCCACTTAATTATAGACCTGTGTCACTTACTAGTATTGTTTGTAAAATCTGTGAGAAAGTTATTAGAAAAAGATGGATAAAGTATTTAGAAGAAAATGAAGTGATAACACCAAGACAGTTTGGTTTTAGGAAAGGAAGATCATGTATTACTAACCTACTAAGTTTCTACAGTAGGGTAACAGATGTCGTACAGGAGAGAGAGGGATGGGCAGACTGTGTCTATCTGGATCTTAAGAAAGCATTTGACAGGGTACCCTATAAGAGACTATTGTGGAAGTTGAGGACATTTGGAGGGGTGCATGGGAAACTATTAAAGTGGATGGGAGATTATTTGATAGGAAGGCAGATGAGAACAGTAATAAGAGACAAGGTATCACAATGGAGAAATGTGACTAGTGGAGTACCCCAGGGCTCTGTCTTGGCCCCAGTAATGTTTCTGATATATGTTAATGATTTGCCAGAGGGTTTGAATAGTTACATGAGTATGTTTGCAGATGATGCTAAAATTATGAAACATATTAAATGTATTGATAGTTGTAAAGAACTGCAAGAGGACTTGGACAAAATACATAGCTGGAGCCAGACTTGGAAAATGGACTTTAATGCCAAGAAGTGTCATGTATTAGAAATGGGTATAAGTGAAAGAAGACCACACTGGACATATAAAATGGGCAATGAGATGATTAGTAAAAGAAAAGATGAGAAAGATTTGGGAGTGATTATTCGGGATGACTTGTCACCAGAAAAGCATATAAACAAAATTATTGGGGGAACTTATGGATTACTGACCAACATGAGAGTGGCTTTTAATTATATGGATGAGGAAATGTTGAGGGAGTTGATAGTGACCATGATAAGACCAAGACTAGAGTATGTGGAGGTGGTATGGTCACCTCATTTGAAGAAGCATATTGATAAACTAGAAAGGGTCCAACGGATGGCAACGAAGATGATACCGTGTTTAAGGGAACTCACCTACGAGGAGAGATTGGAAAAACTGAAGTTACCAACATTGCGCGAGAGAAGGGAAAGAGGTGACTTGATCACGATATTTAGAAATGTAAGAGAATTGGAAAGGGTGGATAGAGAGGATCTTTTTGTGTTGGATGATGGAAGAACAAGAGGTCATGGCTTCAAGTTGAGGAAAAGTAGATGTCTTAATGATCTCAAAAAGTTCAGTTTCCCGAATAGAAGCATAAGTATTTGGAATGACTTAGACGAAGAGGTGGTGCAGGCGAAAAACATTCATGTATTTAAAACTAGATTAGATGAATGTAGATATGGAGACGGGACAACACGAGCTTAGCTCAATTCCTGTATACTACAAATAGGTAAATACACACACACACACACACACACACACACACACACACACACACACACAATCTGATTTTTTGACTCAACTCAGCTTATTACAGGAACACTAAACTGACATCAAACATTTGATTTACAGTTCATATTTTTGTCACCTCAAGTGGTTTCTCACACCTGTTCTTGATGATTTATTGCAACTATTACAGAGTCTTACTCTCTCATATGTTCATATCTATTATATCAATATAGTTTGCATGAGTAACACATAATGATATTTCAACAAACCAGACACAGCAATAACTGGTAAAGGAGAGTTGTTACAGAACCTCTTGAGCCAATGGTAAAACATTACAATCCAACCTGCAGGCAGTAGTCTCTTCCTTGGCAATTTGTTCCACATAGGCTACTATACCTTAATGTTCTTTTGTATATTCTACATAGTTGGCATAAAATACATACAATATTAAGATACCACATGCAGAAATAAAGCAGAAATGAAAAGCTCAAGAAAATTAAAAACTGGTCATACTTTTTTATATAATGTTCATTACTGCAACCTGTCACTACTGTAATGTCACCAAAGCTTGGGAAATAAAAGGTTGAGCAACTGCTGTTGGAATTCCTTGGGATAACAATGTACCCACTAATCACGCTTTTCACAACTAAAACAGCTCCTCAGACTGACAGCACAAGATTGAATACTACTGTTCAATACATTTGTGGTTCCCCAAGCAAGCCACAATCCTGGCAATTTTAGCCCCTTAATATGATGATATCCTTCACTTTATTCTTGCTACTGCCAGACCCATTTAATTCAACTTGTGATAGGCCTCTGGCACTGGAAGGGTTAACGTTTTTCTCTTTTTGTTTAATTAAATTAACGTCAGATACTTTTATTCAGATTAATGGAAATTTTTACTGAGAAGTGGTTCATGGCTTTTTCCCCTCTAGTTCATAAAGTCTCTTTTACACAGTAACATCGCCTGAAGTAGCGAGAATAAAATAAATGCCATCATCAGACTGAAGTGATTAACATAAGTTATGATCAAGAAAGGCATCATCAGATGGATGTGATTAACAAAAGGTTTACTGTCATTCACTGTCTCTCCTGAAGTGAGTAAAATTACCTGGAGACAGTATGGATAAAATATTGAATGTGCTATCATACAGACTTGGTTAAATTTGGTGGATCTGGCATCCTTGCATGGGGCTTCTCATGTTGACACAACCTTAATGATGAAAAGCAAGAACTTGTTTTTCACTCCAAATAACACCTTGAATCAGATGATGTATTCTGTCATCTTCAGACTATTTCATTCAGTTCAAGAAAGACTTTTTGGAATACACAGGTTAGATATAACTACCTGTAGCTATCATTAACACCACTAATATGAGAAATGTTTCTCAAGGCAAAAAAAAATTCTCTGGGGTAACAAGAACATGAAAATTGCATTACCTGATTACAAAGGTCAATAACCAGATCTCTTTCACTGTATCATGTTTGTATGGTTTATAAAGGAACCAACATGTTTGCATGCATCAGCCTTGGTTCCCTAATGGTGGCTTTCCACACTACTCGATTTCTGGCAGCCTCCTTATTCAGTCCCTTAGCCCTGAGGTTACACTCTATGAACTCATCCCAGGTCTTTTTCTATTTGCCTCTCATAACCCTACCCCCAGAGTTCACACTTCTCACCTTCCGCACCCAACTGTTACCCTCCATCCTCTCGACGAGGCCAAACCATCCTCTCGACGAGGCCAAACCATCTCAATCTACCCCTCCTCATCACAACACCAATACACTCCAGTAGCATCATTCCCCTCAACTCTTCAATTGTAATCCTAGTCCCCCCAGGCCTTGCAATCAAGGACACACTATACAACCATCTAATCATTGTCATTTCTGAACGTCTGAGTCTATGAATATCCTCTTTTTTACTGCCCAGGTCTCACTACCATACAGCATTACACTCCTAACGCATGTCACACACAAAGATCCCTTAGCATGGAGGGAGAGCCTTCTCAATGTCAGAGAGACAACTCCCTGAACTTCAACAACTCCCTGAACTTCAACAACTCCTTAACCTTGTCCTTTCACTTTAACACTGCTAGAAATTATACAATTTTATTCAACTCAAGGAAATCTCAGCAACAAAGTTTGATGATACTCACAGTAACCTAAGTCAGACATAAACTACAGAAGCCCTTTCAGCACAATGGCCATTTACTTAGTTACAGCCAAAAAGGTTGGTTTACCTTAGGCAAATCTCAAGAAATAAAACATCATCACCATCATCCAATAGTGGGATTAACCCCTAGACGCTGGGGGTTTTCTGATGTCACATGCTCCTCCCAACGGGGGATATCCATGATGGAAAAATACCCTTACTTCAAACCCTAATATCTGTCAAACTATAACAGCTAGGGAAAAAATTAAAGATACATAAGACTCGGCAAATGAAAGTATCCCCACGTCTCCAGGTGGTCCCATCGATGAGTAAGGATAAGTTAAAGTTCAAAAGGTGGCGGGAAGACGCTTGCGGCTATACTCGTCAACTGGCGTTGCTCCGCACCCAAAATTGTGACGGTTATACAAGTCAACTGGCAGGTAGGGGTTAAAGACATCATATTATGCTGATGTTAGTCCCTTCAATGTGAAGGTACCCCTAAACTGAATAAAATGACATGAAAAACTAAGGGTCATCACAATGCAATTAATGTGGATAATGCACTTGGGTACTCGCGCTCAAGTGAGACTGAAAGGAGATCTGAGCGATGAGTTTTCCATGAATGTTGGTGTGCATCAGGGGTCAGCCTTCATGTGTCTTACTGCATAGTATGGTGCCTGAAGCTCTAGCTCACATGACTTCAGAAATGGCCTACCATGGGAGATGTATGCTGTTGACTTGGTGATGATTGCAGAGAATGAGGAGGCGGCAAAGGAAAGGGTTAGGTAGTTGGGAGATGGAAGAGGGTACAAAGATTTATAGTAAACACTGAAAAAAAAAAAAAAAAAGGAAAAAAAAAGTGATGATATTGAGGGCTGGTTGCAGTGTCACAGCTGAGGTAGTGTGCCCATATGCAGTATAATACCAGGGTGTGGGATGTAACTCCATCTCGTGCAGTGTTTGTGATAAATGGGTGCATAAGAGATGTAATTGTACTGGAGGACAACTACAAAATAATGCTGATTTCAAGTGTGTGGTGTGTTGGGGAGAGCATGCAGAGACTAAGAGGCTGAAAGGACTGATCTTGTTGGAGAGTACCTTGTGTGGAGAAGTTCAGCTATTTGGGGGAAATGTTATGTGATGGAGGTGGGGCTGGACCTAGCTCTGTGGTCAGAACTAGGAGTTGCTGGAGTAAGTTCAGAGACATGTTGCTTCTCCTGACACTGAGAGGGCTCTCCCTACATGCTAAGGGGTTTAAAGAAGAGGATATTTGTAGGCTCAACGACTTCACGGATAAGGGGCTGAAAAGGGAGGCTGCCAGAGATTGAGCAGCATGGACAGCTACCATTAGGAGAACAAAGCCAACACAAGCAAGCATGAAGGAACATTTGTAAACTATACAAAAGTAAGTAATGTCCTTGTAAGTTTACTCTTACTGCTACTGGAAGCTTTGACTTAAGAAAGGCCTCTCAAACTAAAAGGGTTTATTAACCACTTAATCGCGGGCCGTCACTTTCGTGACGCTCGGTGGCGATGGCTCGAGCCATGGGCCATCAGCTGGGTGCCTCTGTTTTCTCTTTAATTAACCGGGGCTTTCAAGATATAAATATACCGTATATGAAAAACTGTATGACATTCCTGAGTGCTATGTATATCACTCAGGCTAGTTTTGGCCAATATTTTTTAAAAATAAGTCAGAGCGTGAAATACCATCAGCTGGAAGTGCCAGGACTGCCTCACACAACCCCGCAGTTTAGGGGTCAAGGTTATATCTAATCCCTCCAGTTCAAAATCCTAAGCTGAATAAAATCATCAGGAGATGGCAAGAACAAAATAAATGGATGTCCCCAGGCTCAAATACTTTACCCACTGAATATCCCCCCCACCCCCTTGATAGTCCAATTTTTTCTATGCTGGAAACTCCTTTTGTATTGACTTGGTTAATGAAAGCTACATCTAACACCTCAAAACTGAAGTCTATAAGTTGAAAAAGTCTGATGGCAGCATAAGTAATCAAACACCACCATATCAAAGAGATTAAGAAAGGTGCTGACATTCTACACCATAAATGAAGATCCCTGAGATGGCATCAATTTGTCAATAAAACAAACTTTTAACACACAAAAAGACTATGTTACAAATGCAGAACAGTACATCTAAACTAAATGATACAATTTCAAATTTTTTGAAGTGAAAAATCATTTTCAATAATTTGTTGATCCATTGAAATATCACAAAACCCAAGACCAACACAAATTCATTTAGTTTCGTTTATAAAGGCTGCAATTCAAATGCATGCCGCAGCATTGGTTATCTGCTGGCGGCCCTCCATGCTGCTCAATCTCTGACAGCCTCCCTATCCAGTCCCTTATCCCTGAAGTCACAGGTTAAGGGACTGAATAGGGAGGTTGCCAGAGATGGAGCAGCAAGGAGGGGCATGTTGGAAACATTATAAACAAAACAAATTTGTGGTGGTCTTCAGTTTTGTG
>JAGKTI010000548.1:51766-62235 GCA_018397915.1 Birgus latro | reverse complement strand
AGAGAGAGAGAGAGAGAGAGACCACATAAAAACAACTAAAATAAAAGTGAAATTATAATTTGTATAAGTTTTTAAAGTATCAATAATCCAACATGGCCTTCCGTTGACTCGCCAGTTCAGATGCTCGACCAATATTCCTTGTCCGCTTTGTAAGAATGAATGGTTCGTTACTGTTTTCTTCCCTAGGGCGTTTTGTTCTGCTGTTTCCTGTAGCTTCTTCCATGGCACCTTCTTGTCTCCCCACTGGGGTCTGGGGTTCCTCTCCTGATGGTCTCCTAGCTAGGGCAAGGACTCCATTCTCAACAATCCTTACCACTACAGGACTGAAGTTTTGTAGGTTCTCTTTACCACTGATCTCCGTTTTATGCGGTTGGTTTTTACTGATTTCGCAGAGACTGGCACAAGGTAGTTGGGGGAGGGACATTTTAAAAACACTGTTACCTACAGCATCCTCTTTGCACTGGTCGCTTGATACACCAGCACCCCTACATGCATTATGTAAGATGGCACCTGAGTTTGTGTATTCTTGGACTGGTGATGTATCTGGCATGCAGGTAATTGATATTTTAAGCGCACTGTCCAGTTCTTCTGTACTTACTGTACCACAGCTGTGAAAAATGGCAGGGTTTCCAATGCCTCCAACAGCTTCCTGACTTTGGTTACTTTCAAAATTATCTTCATTTATATACAAAGACAAGGGCATGTCTTCTGATTCAGCATCACTTGGCATAACTTCCGATACCTTTGACACTTCAGATGAAAAATCATCACTACCATCTATTTCACCTTCCTCACTGCTTTCCCCTTCATCCTCATCCTCATCATCACTACCTTCATCATCATTATCACTGTTAATAATGTTTTCTTTGGGATTTTTCTGTTTTTTTGTCATATGAAGACTTTCACTATCACCCAGTTTAGCTTTTTTCACTGCACTACTCACCACAGGCTTTTTCTTTACAGAACTTTTACCACTCATGTTGAGTTTTTTATTCACATTTAATTTCTTACTTTTCACTAATTTCACTTTATTACTGTCCTTCAACCCCACTTTACCCTCTCTTATCACCTTCCTACCTCCAAACAGCTTAATGCTTTCCTTGGTACTTAATATTCTCTTAACATTATTATTTTTACCAGGGTCTTTCAGTAACTTTCCTTTAACTGCTACCTTTTTTGTTTTTACCTTCAACTGTAGATTACCTGATTTCATTTGCACGTTTCTCTTCTTACGCCATACAATACCCTTATCAGAATGTATAACTTTGCGGGGCCTTGGTTCACTGGTGTCTGAGGTGGGGGTGCAAGTGTACAGGGCAAAAAGTCTGTCAAACTCTTCCCAGCTCCTTGGCTGCCGATATTTCTTTTTTCGTGGCATTTCCGAGGATTCCTCACATTCAGAATCTTCATCAAAGATGACAAACGGTTCATCGCCACACTTCGACTTATTCATGGAGCCTGGAGGTCGACCACGCTTTCTCTTCCTCCTACCTGGTCTGAACTTCTTTACAAAATCTGCTCTGGACACTTCTGCACCTGATCCTAAAACTTTCATATTTGGAACAAAATTTGAGTCTGAGGTAGTCTGAGTGAGTGCTACCAGTTCTTTCTCCCTAGCCTCCCTTTCTAGCTCCTTCTGCCGTTCCAGTCGAGCCTTTTCCTTCTCCAATTCTGTCTTCTTCCTCTCCTCCTCGCGTTTCCTGTCTTCCCTTTCCTTCATCTCCTGCAAGGCTTCGTGTCTTCGTATTTCAAAGATGTCTTCCCAATCCAAGTCACTATCACTGTCAGGTTCTGGTTCTCCTTCTGAGGCAGTCTCCGTGTCTGAGCCACTGATACTCCCAGTTGGTCTGTCTTTAACCAGTCCCTTTTGCTTCATCTCCCGCCAAGTGGGGTAGCCAAGTGCATCGAAATGCTCATTATGGATAATTTGCAACAAGCGGAAATAGGACATCTCTAACTTTTTTGTTGGGTACTCAGACTCTTTCTTGTAACCTAAATACAGATATTCATCCTCTCTCATAGATACAACCTCCTCCCCACAAGGGTTCATAGTCAGACTCTGTTCTGGCTTGTACAGATCAGCATCCCTAAAGACCTCTATAACACTATCCTCTAGGCAAATGGAATCCTCCAAAACATCAAAATCAAGATCTTCATCCAATTCAATGTCAACCGTAAGATCAATCAAGTCTGTAGGATCTGCCTGGATGCTCTCAGAGTCACAGGAGGGCAGGAAGAAAATGTCGGGCACTGCTTCCTCATCTCCACCATCAATCTCCGTCACCCTTAAGGGATCCAGTTCAGTGTGCATGACAATATCTTCCTTCCCTCCCTCTAAGTCAAAATTCCTGACATCATATATTGCCGGCTGGTGAGGCCAAGACTTCCCAAGCAGCGCCCACAAGTCAGCCTCCTGGAAAACACAGGGATAACGGGGTTTCAGCTTCTGTGTCAAAATCAATGCTAATCCCATGGCGTGTATGCTCAGATAGTGCAGTGATATGTTCTCTCTCACTCTGGCCAACAAACTCTCTTTCCAAGTGAATAAATTTTTAAACAACATTCTCTGTCACACTTAAACTGAGCTGCCATGAGTACAAGACACAGCTGTTCCCCATATCCCATGTGATTTCCAAGGTGCCACCCTATGAAACCCAAAACTTGAAAAACTTAGGCTACACTTAAGCTGATCGTAGCAAAATGCTTCCACCAATTTATAAATACATAAATACTGTAATGCAATAGTTTTGATAAAAATTTAGGGCAAGACTCCAGAGCATAAACCCACGTGAGGTACCCAATCAAAGAACGTAGGAAAAGTCTTACAGCAATATTGTGAACCTCTATACAAAAAATTTAAGGCCTTTACCACCCCTTTTGAGCTTCCATGGCACCTTCGGGTAATCACATAAGACAGGGGTAGTGTCATTTGCAGTGTACAATATGGCCAAAAGTACACTACACAAGGAAAAACTGCAGCAGCTAAATTTGGTGACCAAATCATGGTGGAGCATTCATATGACCTTACCGGTATCTCAACTTAGGGATTCACACTTTGTTCTGAAAAATGACTCCTAAAGCTATCCAACTGTAGCAGGTCCATTGCTATTCCCTAAACTTTTATCAATACTAATATATATTTTCTCTCAAAGTTAAATTTCTTATACAGTATTACTTTCAGTACTGGGTATATGCACTGCTACCACCACACACAAAATGAGTGACAGTGCTCACCACTCCTACAATGAATTTCCAATGCTACTGAAAGTTCAAATAAATTACTGTATTGAAAATAAAAGCAACACAACAACAAACATGTAATTTTTAATATTTAGCCAGAAAATAAAGATCTGTTGGTGCATTATATATTTTACATTTAAGCATTACTCTTGCTGTTCTAAATGAATTTTGATACCTTTCACATTAATTACGGTTACTCACAAAACACTTCAAGGAATTGCTAAACATAGAGAATGAAAGTAATGTGAGTACAAGTGGACGGGGAATGGCTGGGAGGAGGGAGAGGAGAAGGGTGGAAGGGATCATTAGGATTGAAGCAGAGGAAGCAATGAAGAAAGTCACAATGTGAGGTCCCAGGAATTGATGGAGTGTGTGGTGAAATGCAGCATGGGATATTACTAGAATGGATTTCAAAGATGTGGAAGCTAGCTTGGGAGGAAGGTGAAGTCCCAAAGGAGTGGGAAGTCAGGTATAATTATTCCCCTGTATAAAGGAAAAGGGCAAAAAGGTGTGTGGTAATCATAAAGGCCTTTGTCTTCTTACTGTAATGGACAAAGTATATGGTAGGATACTTACTGACAGAGAAGTACCATATGAATTAGCTGGTGAATAACAGGGAGGTTTCAGGAAGGGAAGAGGCTGAGTGGATCAGATATTCATCTTAAGGTGTTTAGTGGAAAAGCTTCTAGAGAAGAGAAAGAAATTGTATGTGGCCTTCATGGATTTGGAAAAGACATGAAGCTGAGTGGATAGACAAGGAATGTGGAAAATACTGAGAATATATGGAGTAAGTGGGAAGCTGTTGAATGCCATAAAGTGCATGTATGAGGATCCTAGGGCTGCAGTATGTGTGGATGATGAACTAAATGAATTTCTTTATCTGAATGTTGGATTGAAACAGTGATGTGTCATGTCTCCATGTTTGTTCAATTTATATATTATTGGAGTTATAAATGAGAGACAAGGTATGGCAGTGGATGTTGGAGAGGCCCTGATGAGAGAGGGCAGTGTTTCAAAACTTTCTGGTCTGTTGTTTGCAGATGATACTGTATTAAGTGAAGATGAAGGGAAACTGCAAGGCTTGGTGAATGAGTCTGCTACAAAATGTAAGAAATGGATCTAAAGGTGAATTTAGGGAAGAGAAAAATTGTGGTCTTTGGGAGAAATGAAGTCACTGAATGCACAGTGAGGCTGGATGATGAGAAAATGGAAAATGGGATTTAAGTACTTCAGTAGTGTGATGTGTAAGGATGGAAGTTTAGATGATGATGTGCTTGAAAGAGTACGACAGGGAAGAAAGGTTGCTGGCTCTTTGAAAGCAGTGATAAGAATTAGGGAAGTCGGCAAGGAAGTAAAAAATTCGCTGCATGACAGTACTGTGATACCAACTCTACCATATGGAAACGAAGCGTGGACCTTGTTGGAATGACGTAAGTCAAGAGTGAGAGCAGTGGAAATGAGTTATCTGAGAGGAGCATGGGGAGTTACATGGAGTGACAGATTGACAGAAGAGGAAGTGAAGCAGCATTGTGGTGTGGATGTGAATATGAAGGGAAACTGCAAGGCTTTGTGAATGAGTCTGCTACAGTGTGTAAGAAATGGAAACTAAAGGTGAATTTAGGGAAGTGAAAAGTTGTGGTCTTTGGGAGAAATGAAGTCACTGAATGCACAATGAGGCTGGATGATGAGAAAATAGAAAATGTTAGTGCATTTAAGTACTTCAGTAGTGTGATGTGCAAGGATGAAAGTTTAGATGACGATGTGCTTGAAAGAGTACGACAGGGAAGAAAGGTTGCTGGCACACCATAAGGAGAAATACACTGAGGTGGTTTGGCCATGTGGAGGATAGAGAGTGGGAGATTAATGATGAAAGTGTATGTGAGTGAGGTGGAGGGGAGAGACCAAGAATGAGATGGAGGGATGAAGTGGAGAGGCATATGAAAGAGGAGGGTGTAAGCTGCGGAAAGGGCATCAAAATGGCACGGGACAGGGCAAGATGGAGGTGATCTGTTTGTGGTCACCCCTTATGGGATTAGGGCATCTGGCTATAGATAGATAGACTTACAAATACTTACTGGAAAAATTATGTGCATATTAACTCTCAATGTTTCATCAGATACTGTGGAATTTTCAAAAATTAAAAAAGGCAGCATGAGTTTGCTGCTCCAGCAATGCCACAACTGGAAATGATTGTCATCTATCACCTGGTGATCTAACTATGGGGGCCCTATGGGACTGGCATTGCAATTACCACAAAATTCCTGATGCCAATTATCTGATGCACATCAGATGGTCTTAAATAGATATATGAATTTAAGAACAAATACAATATGGTATTCAGATACTGTACTGTGAATATCCTTATGCCAATTACTCAATGTAGTTTTAAATATATTGAACGGTTGTGGGTGGATCTTGCGAAATTTCATTAATACAGTATTCCTAAAGCTAGGTATACGAAGTACCTCTGAATCTTTGACTCCTTCAGCCTGATGTCATTTATACTGTTTTTGTTACCTTCAGACTTCAATGTCATTTTAAGCATACTCTTACTGTAAAGGGCATACAAATAAACCTCTGTATTAAGAAATGTCTCCACAAAGCCTTTAAAAAAGACAAGTAGCAAAATGAATATAAAATGTAAACTGTTTTCTGACTAAAGGGGTTAATGGCTGCGTGCAGACAGTCTGTATTCAACAAATATTCCGGCTAATGCACCTCAAAATCTCTTATAGTGCTGTCTCCAAGACTGTGTGCAATCAATTTATCATTATTTTAAACAGTGAAGTGAAAAGAATCTCTGGTGCCCAGCCATACAAACATGCAGCATAGCAGGGACAGTCACACTCACCCAGGGTCGATCCGGAGTGGGCTGGCAGGTGCTGTGAGCCAGGGGGCCAAGGCACTCCAGGTGGTAGTAGCGTCGGCAGTCTGAACAACGGAGGAGGGAGTCGGCACCTGGGGCACCACACACGTGACACACAGCACACCGGCGGCAGATCCACATCACCTCCTCTGCCTCACTCTCAGGGCCCTCACCATCCTCCAGGCAGTATGGGTGGATCCCTTCACAGCACCATGCACAGTACAGCAGCTGTGGAGTGAAGGTGGGTTATTGTTTGAAAGGAGTGAGGGTTATTGTCATACTACACACAACAGTCCTCCAGTTGTGCAAGGAGAGATGATTACAGGCAGTCCTCAACTTACAAAAATAATTGGTTCATAAAGGTCTTCCGTAAGTCCATCTCTCATTCTTATACTCTCTCTCTCTCTCTCTCTCCTTCGAACCCAACCCTAATCCCATAATTACTGAGGTCACGAGGTTCGTTCCCTGTACCCCATCGCCTTTCTACACCATACCTATTTCTCTGCTATCCTCTCTCCAACCCAACCCTAATCACATAATTACTGAAGCCGCCAAGTTCTTTCCCTCTACCCCATCGCATTTCTACTCCATACCTACTTCTGTACTATCCTCCCTCCCTCTCTCTCCATCCCAACCCTAATCCCATAACTACTGAGGTCGCTAAGTTCTTTCCCTCTACCCTCGCCTTTCTACTCCATTCCTACTTATGTGCTATCCTCTCTCTCTACAACCCAACCATAATCCCATAATTACTGAGGTCACAAAGTTCTTTCCCTCTATCCCATCTTCTTACACTCCATACCTACTTCTGTGCTATCCTCCCTCTCTCTCTCTCTCTCTCCAACCCAAGCCTAATCCCATAATTACTGAGGTCACAAGGTTCTTTCCCTCTACCCCATCGCCTTTCTACACCATACCTACTTCTCTGCTATCCTCTCTCTCTCTCCAACCCAAGCCTAATCCCATAATGGAAGCGTTTGCGCGGTGTGGAAAATCTGCCAGACACCACCAGAAACTATGTCTCATTTTCGTTTCGACGGGCTTACGGGGGTCATAGTTAACCGTCAGCGTTGTTTTTCTGACAGATAATTATGATATTGGTTAAGCAAATACCTTTAAAAAATGTAAATCACTCTTACTTGTATTATTTCACCCAAATTATCGCCGAAAAATAGTATATTTATATATTCTTACTTAAGAAGGTTAGAACAATATCTGCCAATAAGACTGTTTTTGGACTGTAAGAAGCAAAAAAGGTGTGTGAATATTGGCATCTGTATATAATCTGACTTGTACAAAAAATGGCACATATAATTGATCCATATTTATTAGACTCTTAAAATGTTACGGCGTATTGAAGCCTAGCGCTGCCAGACGTACGAAGCAAGCATACACAGAGCGAGTAAAGTAAGACTGCTGTTTTGGTTTGTACGGAAAACTTGTTGCACCAGAGGCAGCATCTAAATATCAATATGCTTTCTTGAAGTGAAATAAGTTTTATTCTTACTCACAGGGAGTTTAATTTGTTAGTCTGAATTACAGTATAACTAACTTTTGTGATTGGTTAACGATATACATATATATTTCTATGCATGCATGAAGGCTGCAACTGCTGTGAAACATTTTTTTAGTTACTATTTTTTTTCATGCTGCATTGACACAACACTGTTTTAACCCCATCATTACCGAAATCGATAAGGTTTACGCCTGTAAACCTAAAAAAAAGTTCTGGCGAGGAACCAATAATTGTAAGGTTTACGGTGGTAAACCTGATAAGCATAGGGAGCTGTAGGAGGGTAGGAGTGTTGGTTTTGGGGTTACTAGAGAGACTTGGGTTGTAAGAACTGGCAACTTGACTCTGACATCATTCTCCTTGTCATGGCCATGCCATGGCCAAATCAGAGACCATGCCAGGCCATGATTGACATCATTTGGGCATTTTGGATATGATTTATTATTTCAAATGTTTTGGGCATATATATAGACCTATATGGTATGATATAAACAGAAAAAAATAGTTGCACTAGGCATATCAGCACGTGGTTACCATGACAACCACCCTCCTAGGCCCCACAACCAGCCAGCAGCCAGTTCTCACCCGCAACCCCTCAGTATCCCCCAAGCTGCATGCTATGACTTTTTTTGGGGGGCTGTTTTTGCGTGATCATGGCGTCATCTGATACTGATGACGAATTTGATACAAAGCTTGCTAGCGAGTTGGATGAGTCTGACGACAATGCAACTCAATCAGACATCAGTGAGTGAGTCAGACGATGATTATATACCAGAAAACGACAGTGATAGCGAGAGTGCGAGTGATGAAAGCGAGATAGATAATTGCTCAAATCCCAGCCCTGTAGGCTCGCCATTGTTGCAGAGTCCCTGAGGACCTGCCTTCACCCTCTTGTCGGATCCGTTTGCAGATCAAAGGCCACCTCCACTACCTACACTTCACCTGGACTTTCCCAACGTACATCCTGCAGTGTATCAACGCCACGAGGAGCAACATATGAGTACTGTATATACCTTTTTATGTCTGTAAAGTCTATATTTATAGGAACAATGAAAGTTTAGTAAAGTATATATATCCCTACACGTATACTACTATAGGAAATGTATTTCAAATCATGCACAGTGTACCTCGTGGTCAACATGTACTTGAGAATATAAAAGTAATATAAAATGAAAAACAGCGCTTTTATGATAAACGATCACCCCCCACCAGACAACCCAGACAGAAAAACACACACAACAACGAACAGACAACACAACACAAGAACACACATACACAGAACAACACGCAACACACACAGCCCCCTCTCACGGTCACATCACACAACACTGACGGGCCCGCTTAATAGTATAAGGCCCGTGCATCCGCTATGCGGATGCGAATCTACAACGAACGAACGAACGATCACCCCCCACGCACACGCATGAACTTCCGGGAATTCGATTTGACAGAGGGAGAGAGGGGCGGCTGGGGGTGGGAGGCGCGGTAATGAAGAGGTTAAAGAGAAGAAATAGAATATTTATATATTTTTACAATATGTAAGATGCATGAAAAAGGACATTCAATTATTGCCCCACATAGTGATTATTTTTCCATCTGAAAAATCAAAATATTGGTGACATCTGGCATTTCTCCAGCCGCACGAACGCTCCCGTTACTGAGGTCACAAAGTTCTTTTCCTCTACCCCATCACCTTTCTACTCCATACCTACTTCTGTGCTATCCTCTCTCTCTCTCTCTCTCTCTCCCACCCAGATTAAAGCCCATTATTACTCCTCTACTTATCCCCTACCCTTCCCTGAAATGCCATTATCACCTCACTTCCTTGTCAGTGTCTTCACCTGACCCCATCTTTCCGTGTTATGACCAACCCACCACACGCACACACATTTTTTTCGTATCTGCAGATTTTTCATAAGTTGATCCTTCATAAGTAGGGGTCTGACTGTATTGTAATAATTACCATCATCCCGATTTTTTTTCTTCTACCACCTCAGAATGGGGTAAGACTGTATCCAGCAAAACAAGGAAAGAGAAAGCATGAAGGCAAAAGAATTATCAACAGCATTTACAAATCATTCAACTAATCCTGTGTTGCCCCATGTGAAGCATACAAGCCCAGGGCAAGGTAACCTGGTCCTGACACTTAACCCCTAAAGTACTAACAGGATTGATCGATCCTTATCCAGGATTACGCTAGATGACGAATGAGATCGGTAGAGAAGCCTTTGTAAAAAACTATGGACGCTAGGCTTCGGCCCGATTGTGACATATATCGATGCAAACCAATGAGAACTAAGTCCTGAGTAGGGAGAGAGGAGGATTCAGTCCCCTACCTATGGTGGGGTGGGGGGTGATTCCCCCACCGGCCTCTCGCCACCCTCCTCTACCCCAATACCTTTGTTCCCTCTCCCCCTCCCTCGCATCTGACCGCCTCCTTCCCCACCATCCTCCATCATGCCACCATGGTTCCCCCCCCCCTTTTCCCCTCTTCCTGTCTCCCTGGGGAGGGTTATATTCTCCCTACCCACCCTCCAGACCCCTGTACTCCTCTCTGCCTGTCCTCTTTGTCTTGTGGTGTCTGTCTCCCAACTCTATACCCACGTACCACCCCTCCAGGCCTTTCCCCCCACCCCCTGTGGTATGCCATCTGCTTACGTCCCCCCCCACCTAGAGTATTATACGTTATTGTTACTATTCATGTCGCGTGTTTTCAATCAATACCAGATTATTGTTTGTGTAACTGCATACACCGATGCACGAAACAAAGAATGTATGTTTTATATTTTGACAGCTACACACCTATGAGGGATGGGGGGAAGGATGGTGGGGAGGGGGGAAGGATGGTGG
>JAGKTI010000548.1:23365-47014 GCA_018397915.1 Birgus latro | reverse complement strand
ACCCTTCCATCATCATTCTTCACACACTGCTCACCTACAATGTCCCGATTATCCCTCTTCACCTGATTTGCCACCCTAAAAATCATATTTTTCCTTTCTCCATGATTTAGATTATCAAGTAAAAGTCTCTGTGACTCAGACTTCGCCCTGTATACCTCTCTTCTAGCCCTGCGCTTGGCAGCCAAGTACTCCTCCCTGTTACCACCATTCTTCCATTCCCGGAAAAGCCTTCTTTTCTCCTTAACTGCAGCTTCTACACCCTCATCCCACCACCAAGTTACTTTATGTCTTGGTGGGCCTCTTCTCCAACCGCATATTGTATCGGTAACTCTCAAGAAGTTGTTCTTAAGGGCTCTATACTGTTCATTAATGCCTCTATCTACGGCTTCCTGTTCAGCCACCACTCTCCTCATCTCACTATAAAAGGCATCCCTTACTGACTGGTTTCCCAGCTTCCATATTTTCCTCCTAGGTACATATGTCCTCCTTCTCATCACTCAATCCTTAAGCACCATGTCACAAATCAACAGTTTGTGCTGCTGCACACACTCCTCGCTTCCTATAACTTTAACATCCCTCACTAATCTCCTATCAACCCTCCTGACCAGAAAATAATCTATCTGACTACTATTTCCCCCAGACTCAAACGTAATCAACCGGGTGATTCTTTTCCTAAAATGTGTGTTGCACACAATCATGTCCATAGCCTCCCCAAACTCGAGTATTGTTTCCCCTTCCGCATTCCTCACACCATACGCACATCCTCCATGGACTCCTTCATAACCTTGAGCTGCTTCACCCACATGACCATTTAAATCCCCTCCCAGAACCACTACCTCATCATCACCCATACCACTCACTACACGTATTAAATCATCCCAAAACTTATCCTTCTCTGCGTCATCCAATCCCACCTGAGAAGCATATGCCGATATAACTGAAACCAACCTCTGCCCGACCAAAATTTTCACTACTAATATCCTATCACTTACTCTCATAACATTCATGACATATTCCACTCATTTCTCTGCAACCAACACACCCACACCCCCATATCCGTCAGTTCCCCCCTGCCAAAACAACTTATAGTAGCAATCCTTCCCAACAATCTTTCTGGCTGATCCACCCCTGTACTGGACTTCCTGCAAACATGCCACATCCACCCACCTCCTACTGAATGCCTCAACGACTTCCCCAGCTCTTCCTCTCAAACTTCCCACATTCTACGAACCCACCCTAAACCCCCTGGGTGATTTGCTGTCCTCAGGCTTGCCTTGGTGCTTGTTTTTGTAGTTCATAGTCATAGTCGGTAAGATAAAGGGGGGTAAACATTCCAAAGGCCCGACCCATTGCACAGACCCAGGTCCAGGCAATGGATCTGGGACCCCTAGCCCACCAGCTTACCAGTGGCTGTGGTAGTGGCCTCGGGGCACCCTGCCAGGACAGCTGCAGGGACACCCTCCAAGCGCGGCTTGGCACTGCAACTGCCCCGCCATTATACACCCAATGATAGGGCAGCCTCCTGGGGCACTACTCCCAGGTTCGGGCCCCTCTCTATTGAGCGGAAGCGGCAGCCTGGGAACCACAATGCCCTGTACCCTCTAGCACAGGTTCGAGCCCCATCTCGCCCCGGACCCATGATCTATGCCGGCGGAACCCCAGTCAAGCCTCCCCCCAAAGTCCGCCACTAGGTAGCGGGGGCAAAGTTTTCTGGCCACATGCCCTTGCTGGTGTCAACCCCTGTAACGTAGTGGGATACATTGTGTAATATGTAAAGCGCATGTGGTGTAGTGCATAGGATAGTTAGAGGAAATGTTTGGGAGAGTATGCTGGTCTACTCTCCATGTTACTGTCACACTGAAAAGGTCAGCAAAGAGGGATGGTTAGGTAACTAGTGAAACAGGAGCTCCAGCTCTCCCTATCACCAGTATTCCCATTCCACCAGTATTCCCCTCGGGAGTACTACCCTGTTCGGCCCGTGCTACAGCCTCCTCCTAATTACATATGAATATGGCACATACCTTCTGCTTTCTCCTGGGATGTTTTTTTTTAGCACTTGTCGACTACCGCAGGACTTGTGGAGAATTCTGAAGTTGGGTAACGAAGTTTCCAATTTAAACTTTCCCACAGCCCGTAATATGAATACCAATGTCTAATGTTATCACTACAAACACTATTCAGTTATTTACAAGTATCCATCCTACCACAAAAAAACACTGTGAAAGCAATTGAAAAAGAGCATCCCAATCGCGCTACAGGTAGTTCGCAGCTCGTATTCGGTCATTTCTTATTCATACATGCACTCACACTTAACATTCTGGTTATTTTATTACACTTATATATATCTGCAGTCATTTACCGCTTCCCACACAATGTTTTGTTGGAATAAAGGTCACAGGGCAATTTAAGATGGCTGCCAAAGCGGCAGAAACAAAGGGGCCCGACGGCGACGTGATTACACCTTCAAGGACAACATTCAACTGATTATGTACGTTTCTGGGTATAAAAGGGTTCAAAATCAGCTGCTAATGTATATGTTGTGAAATAAATCGTTGGAAATATTGACAATACATACTAAATCAGGTTTGCCTAGGTGAATATAAATATCACTCAGGCATCTCCCCAAATTTTTTATTTATATTTATATCTTGAAAGCCCAGGCTAATTAAAAACAACAGAGAAGTGCCCAACTGACGGCTCGCAGCTCGAGCCATTGCCGCCACCGAGCGTCACGAAAGTGATGGCCCGTGGTTAAGTGATTAACAACCCACTAAACCACCAGTGCCATAGTTTGGCTATATGGTTACCACCCAGCACAGTAAATGGTTTCCTGGTGTAGAGAAAACATTTAGCTTGTCAATCAGTGTCGAGTCACCTGTAGACAGAAGGAAGAGGAAAGAATGAAGGAAAGAATGACAGAAGAGGAAGGAAGGAAAGATGGAATGAAGAGAGGAATGGGCAGCCACCCGAAAGCAGCACTGCATCGAGTGAGTGGATGGTGTGCGCCCCCAGCTACATAAATCATTCAAGACCTAGAAATCTGGCTCCACCTCACAGGCTTATTCAACAGAATATATTATATATTCTTTTTTTTTTTTTTTCCTACACAAGGAAGAAGGAACCAAAAGCCAGGAGCCTAGAAACTGTTCCCTACAAAGAAGTAAAAACAAGATAAAAGAGCCAAATCCAAGATCTGTACATATCAAGTTGCCAGGACACTGTGCTTCAAAGACTGGAGATCATAGGCAGTAGGAAAAACAGACAGAAGAAGACTGTCCCATAGCTGACCTATTGCATATATGAAGGACTGGGGGTAACAGTTAACTCTGGAATTAAAGAGCTGGGCAGAAAAGGGATGAGAGTTTGTTGCTAGGTGGGTGTTATATGCCCGTCTTAGTGGTGGAGGGATGCAAGCAGACAGTTCAGAGGAGCAGTGACCACTGAAGCAGTGATAAAAAAGAGAGAAAGATGCAACAGTGTGGTGAAAAGACAGAGGTTGAAGGCAGCCAGTAAAAGAAAGAGAGATAATGAGACGAAAAGCCTTTGACTCCTTGTTGAGAAGGGCTGTATGTGGGGAGCCTCCCCACACATGAGAATTGTACTCTGCACAGGGTCGAATAGCCCCTGTGTATAAAGTCAACAACTGTGCAGGGGTAAAGAAGGCACGGAGTCAGTTTAGCACACCTAATCTCCTGGAAGCAGATTTTACAAGAGAGGTAATATGTTCTTTCCAAGATAAATCTCGAGAGAATGAAAGCCCAAGTACAGTACTGTATATAAAGGCATACCCTGAGATATGGTACCCCTAGATGGGATACCCCAGCATAGCAATGGGGGTAGATATATCACCCTACCCCACTGAATGATGACCAAGCCCTGGTATAACGACTTTTTTTTTTAATACCAATTTTGATGATACTTTAGACTTAAATTTTTGTGTTTAGGCTAATTTATAAACAGGGTGAACATTGTCATTTTGGGGTACAGTATAATGTGTTTGTTTTTTCCAGATTTATTTATGATGATTTTCAGATACTGTTTTGGGTTTAGGTGTTATAAACTGCTTTTAGGGTTTAGCTTGTTTTAAAGTTGTTTGGGGGTTTGGGTTAGCTAGAAACTTGTTTTTGGACTCATTTAGGTGGGTTTAGGACTTGGTTGGGGGGGAAACCCAAGACTCAAAAACGCATTCCTATACTTTACATGTTAAATCTACCCCGAGATACAATGCCCCACCTAGCAATGGGTTTTTACTTAACCAACTGCATCATTAAACCAGGGAATGCCTGTGAAAGATGAAAATAGTAGACCACTAGTGGAGAAGGGAGAAAAGGTGAGCAGACTGAGAGAACACACTAAGGAATTGCTGAACATAGAGAAGGAAAGTAATGCAAGTACAAGTGGCTGGGAGAAGGAAGGATGTGAGAAGAAAGAAATCAGTAGGATGGAAGTTGTGGAAGCAATGGAGAAAGTCAAAATGGGGAAAGCCTCAAGAATTGATGAATGTGTGGTCAAATGCTGAAGCATGGGAGATAGCAGTAGAATGGATGTGGAGGATGTGCAGATTGCCCTGGGAGAAGGTAAAGTCCTGGAAGTCGGGTATAATTATTCCCCTGTACAAAGGAGGAAGAGGCTTCAGCACTGCCCGAACAGGGTGGTACTCCTGAGGGGAATGGAAATGCTGGTGATAGTGAGAGCTGGAGCTCCTGTTTTACCAGCTACCTACCTATCCCATATTGCTGACCTTTTCAGTGTGGCACTAACATGGAGAGTAGACCAACATACTCCACCAAACATTTCCTCTATCTTATACACTACACCACATGCACTTTACACATCACACAACGTACCCCACTAAGTTAAAGGAGTCGACGCCAGCAAGGGCATGCGGCCAGAAAACTTCGTCCCCACTACCTAATGGCGGACTATTAAGGGAAGGCATGACAGGGGTGTCACCGACATAGACTGTGGGTCCAGGGCGAGATGGGGCTCAAACCTTTGCTAGAGGGTACAGGGAATTGAGGTTCCCAGGCAGCCGCTTCCGCCCAACAGAGAGGGGCCCGAAACTTGGAGTACCGCCTCAGGAGGCTGCCCCATCAGTGGGTGAATAATGGTGGGGCAGTTACAGTGCCAAGGCACACTTGGAGGGTGTCCCTGTAGCTGTCCTGGCAGGGTGCCCCGAGGCCACTACCACAGCCACTGGCAAGGCTGGTGGGCTAGGGGTCCCAGATCCATTGCCTGGACCTGGGATGGTGCAGTGGGTGGAGCCTGTGGTATGTCTCTCCTCCATTATTATTACCAACTATGACCAAGTACAAGAATGAGCTTCAAAGCAAGCCTGAGGATACGAAATCACCCAGGGGGATGAGAATGGGTTCATGGACTGTAGGAAGTTTAAGGGATAGAGCAGGGGAAGCCGTTGAGGCATTCAGTAGGAGGTGGGTGGATGTGGGATGTTTGCAGGAAGTCCGGTACAGGGGTGGATCAGCCAGAAAGATTGCTGGGAAAGATTGCTACTATAAGTTGTTTTGGCAGGGGAGGACAGACAGATATGGGTGTATGGGTGTGTTGGTTGTGGAGAAATGGGTGAAATATGTTATGAATGTTATCAGTGTAAGTGACAGGATATTTTTCATTCATTCATTAACCAATCCTATGTCGCCCCACAGAGGAGCGTAGGAGTGAAAATTTTCTTTGGTGGAATGATGTTTGCAATTATATCGGCATATGCTCCAAAGGAAGGTTTGGATGAGGTAGAGAAGGACAGATTTTGGGATGACTTAAGATGTGTAGTAGGTGGTATGGGGGATGATGAGATAGCAGTTTTGGGAGGGGACTAAAATGGTCATGTAGGTGAATAGCTCAAGGACATGAAGGAGTACATGGGGGATGTGCATATGGTGCAAGAAATGAGGAAGGGGAAAGGATACTCGAGTTTGGGGAGGTAATGAACATGACTGTGTGCAACACACATTTTAGGAAAAGAGAGTAGGTTGATTATAAACGAGTGGGGTGGAAATAGCAGTCAGATTGATTATATTCTGATCAGGAGGGCTGATAGGTTAGTGAGGGATGTTAAAGTAACAGGAAGCGAGGAATGTGTGCAGCACCACAAATTATTGATATGTGACATGGTGCTTAAAGAATGAGTGATGAAAATGAGGACTTACAGACATAGGAGGAAAATATGGAAGCTGGAAAACCAAGCAGTAAGGGATGCCTTCTATAGCGAGATGAGGAGAGTGGTGGCTGAACAAGAAGCCGTTGACAGACGTGTTAATGAACAGTACAGAGCCCTCAAGAACAACCTCTTGAGAGTTACTGATGCAGTATGCAGTTGGACATGAGGCCCACCAAGACATAAAGTAACTTGTTAGTGGGATGAGGGTGTAGAAGCTGCAGTTAGAGAGAAAAGAATGCTTTTGGGGGAATGGAAGAAGGGTGGTAACAAAGAAGAATACTTGGCTGCTAAGTGTAGGGCCAGAAGAGAGGTAAACAGGATGAGGTCTGAGTCACCGAGACTTTTACATAATAACCTAAATCGTGTGGAAAGGAAAAATATGATATTTAGGGTGGCAAATCAGGTGAAGGAGGGTAATCAGGATATTATAGGTGAGCAGTGTATGAAGAATGATGAAGGACGGGTAGTGGTGAACAGTGGGGATATTAAAGATGCATGAAGAGAGAATTATAGCTGGTTGTTGAATGACAAGTTTGATTGGGACAGGGGGAGTTTGGAGCCAGCAGATCCAGCGTTTGGCCCTTGGCCCTTGATTGACACTGTTACTGCGAGGTGATAGGCAGGATGCAGGTGGGAAGGCAGCAGGTGTGTCTGGGTTGACTGCTGAAATGTTGAAGGCCTCAGGAAATATAGGAGTGAGGTTAGTCACTGACCTAATATATACAGGAAATATAGGAATGAGGTTAGTCACTGACCTAATATATATGATTATATATGGGTGTGTTGTCCCAGATGACTGGCTGGAGAGAGTAACTGTAAACGTGTACAAGAGGAATGGTGATGCCTTGAAAATTATGGAGATATAAAGCTTTTAGATCAGATAATGAAGGTAATGAAAACAGTTCTAGAAGGTACAATTAGAGAAAGAGTGAATACTGATGAGATGCAATTTGGGTTTATACTAGGCAGGGGGACAACTGAGGCCATATTCATTGTTCAACAGCTTTAGAAAAAACATATAGGAAAGAAAAGGGAACTGTATTTTGTTTTTGTTGATTTGGAGAAAGCGTTTGACAGAGTCCCTAGAGAGGTGGTGAAGTGGGCAATGAGAATGCTTGCTTGGGACAGAGGAGTGGCTGGTTAGGGTGATTATGGCCATGTATATGGGTGCTCGCACCCAGGTAAGATTGAATGGAGATTTGAATGATGAGTATTCTGTGAATGTTGGTGTGCATCAGAGGTCAGTTTTAAGTCCCCTGTTGTTTATCATGGTACTTGAAGCCCTCTCACGTGACTTCAGAAATGGACTCCTGTGAGAGATGTTGTATGCTGATGATTTGGTGTCGACTGCAGAGAATGATAGGGAGGCTGAGGAAAAATTTAGGAAGTGGAGAGATGGTATGGGGCACAAGGGCTTAAGAGTAAATTCAGATTAAACAGAAGTGATGATATCTAGGGTTGGTGGCAGTACTGTCAAAGAAGAGGGAGAGGCCACGTGCAATTTGCCACAAAAGCGTGGGAAGTAATTCCATTTTATGCAGTGTTTACGGTAAGTGGATGCATAAGAGATGTAGTGGTATTAGAGGCAGACTGCGAAATAATGCTGATTTTATCTGTGCGGTGTGTTGGGGAGAGCAGGTGGAGACTGTCAGGTGTGAAAGGATTGAACATGCTGGTGAGTCTCTTGAGTGTGTGGAGCGTCTTGTTATTTGGAAGACATGTTCTGTGCTGGAGGTGGGGCCGGAGGTAGCTCTGTGGCTAGGGTGAGACAAGGCTGGAAGAAGTTCAAGTAGGTGTTGCCCCTCCTGACACTGAGAGGGCTCTCCCTATGTGCTATGGGATCTTTGTATGCAGCATGTGTTGGGAGTGTATTGCTGCATGGTAGTGAAACCTGGGCAATAAAGGAAGAGGATATTTGCAGGCTCAAACATACAGAAATGATATTACTATATTTCGCGGCATATAAGACGCAGCACTGTGAAAGACGCACCCTAATTCTGACAGGGCAGTTCTGTGAGAAAAAAAAAGTTTGCCCCAATCAAGACTGCAGTAAGGTTTCTTGATATGAGCCATTACCACTCAGATACACACTCAACTTTCAGAATCTATTCAGTACTGCTCATGAGCCTTTGGTTTCTTTTTTGTTTTTATGTACAAAGAATGGCACAGGAAAACAAAACCCCTTCTTAACAAAACATGACTGATATGAGCCATTATCACTTAGATACACACTCACCTTTCAGAATCTATTCAGTACTGCTCATCAGCCTTTGGTTTCTTCTTTTATGTACAAAGAATGGTACAAAAAAAGAGAAAACAAAACCTCTTCTTAACAAAACGTGACTTCCATCCACGAGGCCATCTCAACAATGTTTATGGAGAATGTGAGTGCATTCAAGTACTTAGGTAGTGTGATGAGTAAGGATGGAAGTTTGGAGAGTAAAGTATTTAAAAGGGTGCAGCAGGGAAGAAAGGTTGCTAGTTTCTAGAAATCAGTGATAAGAAACATGGAAGTGAGCATGGAAGTGAAAAAGCCACTACATGACAGTACTGTGATACCAACTCTAGCATATGGACCCAAAAGGGACAGAAGTCAAGAGTGAGAGCAGTGGAAATGAGTTATTTGAAACGAGCATGTGGAGTCATATGGAGAGAGAGACTGACAAATGAGGGAGTGAAGAAGCGTTGTGGTGTGGATGTGGATGTGAAAGGAAGTGTTAGAAGAAACACATTAAGGTGGTTTGGGCATGTGGAGAGGATGGAGTGAGAGACTGATGAGGACAGTGGATGTCAGTGAGGTGGGGGGAGGGAGGGGGAGGCCAAGGATGAGATGGAGGGATGGAGTGGAGAGGTACAGTGGATCCCCGGTAAATGAAAAACCGGTAAACGACAATTCAATGTTACGAAAGCGATGAATATAGGACAAATTCCACTATACGAAAGGTATCTGTCTCAATGGTATGAAAAGCGACGCAAAAGGAAATACGAAAAATTCAAAATGGGCGTGCTGCACAGCGCCACGCTCGCTTGCGGCGAGGTTGTCACAACAATAACAAGACAATTCGCCATCAGGACTTCGGTGTCACGGCAATTCCCCGTCATTTATTTTACATATCAGTTAATTTAGCAAGTACTGTATATTTATTCTCGAGTTTTATGAGGCATAAAGCTGATGGTGGTTCATTCTTTTTATAATAAATGTAAAATATGGCATCAAACAGTTGGTATTAACGAAAAAATATATAAATATATTGAAACATGAACAGGTGACGTATGCCCCGCATGCCATTATCTAGGCAACTCACCTGTTACCAGTGACCTGGCCAGTAAAGACATGTCGTGCCACAGTATGAAATTCAAGACCAGAATGATTCCCCAATTGATGACAATGTGGAGGACAAAGTTTACATAGCATTAGAGGAAGAAACAGTCAGAAATGATGATTAGGTAATGTTGCCAAAAACGGTGCAGTATGTTGATGTGTTTGGTGAGTGAAACAACACTTATATCGCTATATTACTGTGTGAAAACCAATATACTCTTGTACTCCATATACATTTGTACCAAATAAATAAATATATAAATATTATAAGTGGTCTGGAAGTTACCCTCCCATAGATCACATTTTCTCTGGAGCCAGGGCCCATAGAAAACACAGCAAATGTGAGGGTATTCTTACCTGTAGCAGAATTTCAATGATCAGGCGAGCGATTTCTCCATGAATTTTCGGTTTCTCATAAAAGCAGAGGATTTAGCCAAAAAAAATCGAAAATTTGCCGGGATTGGGGGAGGTACAGTAATTGGTTAAGAATCTGCCGGGACGGGGCGGGTTAACATAAGGCTACATATGAGACACTGGCATTTATATAAATGCCTAATAACCTCAAGTGAACGATCAACATACTCTAAAATTATATGAATAATCTTCATATTATGTCTACATTTTCAGCTAATCAATCGATCTCAACCTACTGCATCCAAAAATTACAATCAAAATTACTGAAGGCAGCTATGGGAGACGCCAGATTATAATTCAAAGTCGACTACAGTGGGGCACAAACAAGTTAATTATTGACTACAAGTGCAAAATATAAACTAATATCCAAACCTACACTATTCAATGAACATAGACCTTAATAACATTAACTATATTTATAGAATGACGGAATCGTCCATGTTTTGACGGGGAATTGTCTGACGGCGAATTGACTTCACGGCGAATTTTCCCGGAACCAGTCCACGTCCCTCCTCGCAGCTTGCTGCATGTGAGGATATTTTTGCATTGCAGCTCTACACATCTTCGTACAGTTTAGACATGCCTCCCATGCGCCCTGGATCATCTCCAGCATCAGGGGAACCCTCTGCAAAGATGAGGCAGCACCATACTATAACTGTGGAGAGGAAATTGGAAATTACGCCATGAGGAGGGGCAGGGAGTCTCGGAGATCATGCGTCCTTTAGGCCTTGCAGCTTCCACTGTTGGGACTGTGACCAAGAAAAAGGATATGTACAAGAAAATGGCCACCTCATTTTCTACATCTACAGGTATTACTTACTTCTACAGTTATTACTTACTACAAAATAGGAGAGGTAAAGTTTAGGTGGGGGGTCCGAGGGAGTCCTGGAATGCATCCACCCCCTTTTTATGTATATTTCAATGGGAAAAATTGCTCCGATATATGAAATTTCGCTTTACGAAAGCTTTTTCCGGTCCCTATCCCTTTCGTATACCGGGGATCCACTGAATATGAGAGAGGGGGGTGTGAACTGGGAGCAGCGCAGTGAAACGGCAGGGGACAGAGCGACATAGGAACGGTTTGTTTGTGGCCACCCCATACGGGATTAAGGCATCTGGCAATAGACAGACAGACAGACAGTATCAGTAAACAGATATAAACACTATAAATTCTTACGAATTTAAAACCATAAATGAACTCAATAAAATCTGTTCTATCACTCACTGATGAAATATAAAGGCCATTAAAAGTAGAAATACACTTTATCTCCAGATCAAGTGCTTGTATGTTGACTAAACTTACAGACAACTCAAACAGAATACAAAAATACAGTGTAATGATCTTTCACATCAGTTCATTTATCCTAAAAGAACCCCGTCATACTCCACACCTCCAGTGTAAGGGAATTTTCCCCACATTGTGTTGACTCAAGCGTCATATCAGACTACTACCATCACTAATTGTGCACTATCACTAACCTCTAAATACCTCCACAAATAATATAAAAATGTAGCACTTGTAAATACACACAAAAAAAAAATTTACAATGTTTTACAACTGAAGTTCAGTACAGTGAAACTGTTTGAGAACAGGGTAGACAGCTGTCTCTACCCACTTCTCTCGGTATCACCCTCTCACTATCAGCTATGTCAGCCTTGCAGCATCAGCATTTAAAAAAAGTATACTTCACTGATCAAAACTTACTGTAAACAGACATCTCAAAACACATCTAGTATGGTGAAAACATATACTGTTACACCTTAGTAACACTACTGCCTCCCAGTCGCTAGACAGTTGTTTCTACCCTCTTCTCTCAGTATCACTTCCTCACTGTCAGCTGTTTGCCTTGCAGCATCAACAGTTAAAAATGCATACTTCACTGATCACTCACAGGATGTCACAAAGAGAAACCAACCTAATTAGGGTGATTGAATTTCCATACATGATGAAAGTCTGTTTCGATGACTCAGCAATCATGCTTTGCTAGTTAGTGAATGGATGGCAAGCAAAGTGGTTATGATTGCCTTTCAGAAGGTCACCAGACAGTTCACCAGTGATCATGTTAGCATGCTAGAGTAGGGTGGATGCTAGATGCTAAACTGCTAAACATCTTGACGATATTGGCCAGTTGAGCTGTAAACAAACCGTGAATGTTTTGTGTGTTCCTGAACTTGCATGTTTCTAAAATCTGCTGCATATATATACACTAAAAATGTCGCAAAGAGAAACCAACCTAATTAGAGCGACTGAATTTCCATACAAGACAAAAGTCTGTTTTGATGACTTGGCAATTTCACTACCCAGCATCTCTCCAATATGACTGCCTTGCAAGTTAGCGAATGGATGGCAAGCAGAGAGGTTATGATTGCCTTTCAGAAGGTTGGCAGACAGTTCACCAATGATCATGTTAGCTTGCTAGAGTAGGGTGAATGCTAGATGCTAAACTGCTAAATATCTTGACGGTGTTGGCCAGTTGAACTGTAACCAAACCCGCGAATGTTTTGTGTTCTTGAACTTGCTGGTTCTTAAATCTGCTGCATACTGTATATACAATAGTGTACATAATTTTTTACAATAAATCAAGTCTGTATACTGTAGAAAACAACTGTGGTTGTTTCTTCTCAATGGAGCCAAGCTAACATGCCTAGTCTGGCCTCCAGGATGCATGGGGATATACAGTAGGTGGACGTGCAGTGCATCCCTGAGTGCAAGGCCTGGGGAACCTAGGTTTACGATGGAAAAGTTGAGAGGCAGGATGGGACTGGAGTGTGTTGGTGCTGTGATGAGGAGAGGTAGATTGAGGTGGTTTGGGCACGTGGAGAGGATGGGCAATGATTACTGGGTGCAGAAAGTAAGATGCATTGATATTGGGGGTGGGGCTGTGATGGGATAGACCAAAAAAGACCTGGGACGAGGTCAAGTGTGACCTCAGGGTTAAGGGACTGAACAAAGGAGGTTGTCATTGATCGAGAAGCATGGAGAGCTGCCATTAGGTGACCAAGGCCGATGCATGCAAGCATGTTGGAGCCTTCAAAAAGGAAATGAAACGAAATGAGAGGAAAAGGGGGAAAAGAAATGTGTGGCAATCATATGGGCATTTGTCTTCTTAGTGTAATAAGAAAAGTATATGATAGGATACTTATTGACAGAGTTAGGGAAATAACAGAGGAATTAGTTAAAAGAACAAGGAAGTTTTTTGGAAGGGAGAAGGTTGTGTAGATCAGATATCCATTTCTAGGTCATTAGTGGAAAAGCTTCTAGAAAGGGGAAAGAAGTTGTATGCAGCCTTCATGGATTTGGAGAAAGCATATGACAGGGTGGATAGACAAGGGCTGTGGAAAGTATTAAGTATATATGGAGAAGATGGGAAGTTGTTGAAGGCTGTGAAGAGTATGCATGAGGGTGCTCAAGCTGCAGTGCATGTGGATGGTGAACCGAGTGAATTTTTCTATTTAAAGGTTGGATTGAAACAGGGATGTGTCATGTCTCCACAGTTGCTCAATCTGTTTATGGATGGGGTAAGAGAAACAAGGTAAGGCAGTGGCTGCTGGAGTGACCCTTAGAGGGTAGTGTGTGGAAACTCCCTGTACTGTTGTTTGCAGATGATACTGTGTTGTTAAGTGAAGATGAAGTGGAGCTGCAAGGCTTGGTGAATGAGTCTGGGAGAGTGTGTAAGAAATGGAATCTAAAGGTGAATGTAGGGAAGAGTAAAGCAATGGTCTTTGAGAGAAATGAAGTCACTGAATGTACAGTGAGGTTGGATGATGAGGAAATGGAAAATGTAAGTGTGTTTAACCCACCCACTCCCCCCGACGTACGATGCACGTCACAACTTTTTTTCACAATGAGACCCACTGACGTGCTTCGTACGTCAGTCAATTGCAAGGTTCGTCGTTTGCATATTTTTCAAGATTCGCGGGTGATTTCTGGTAGGCATAAGTAGGAGACCTTTCTCTACCCCCAGCCAGGCAGCAACAATGCCTGATCCTGCTCAACCCCCCCCCCCAGGGGTGTGTGCAATTTTCTCGCAACTGACCTGTTAGCAGTGACCTGGCCAGGAAAGACACGTAGCACCAAGGTCTCTCCAATGACAAAATTCAAGGCGAAAGTGATTCCTGATGTGGAGGACAAAGATTATGTGGCACCAGAGTCAGTAATGAACACAAGCAATGAGGAGGTAACATCGCCAAGTTAGGTGCAATATGCTGGTGTATTTGGCAAGGGAACAATGCTTATATTGCCTATATTATTGTGTGAAAAGCAATATACTCTTGTACTACAAATAAATTCGTACCAAATAAATAAATAGCTACGAGGCTGTGTGGTTTTGGTCAAGTTTCCCTCACATAGGAAGTGTATTTTATGGAGCGCAGCATGATAAAAAATGGTTGTCAGGTGAAAGATCTCTTACTTGTTTAGAATATTTTTCATTTCAGGTGAGCGCTTTCTCGCTGAATTTTCAATGTTTCTCACCAAAAGTGAAGATTTGAGCCAAAAAAGACAAGTTGAAAATCGGTCTGGTTCTGGGGGTGGGCTGGGTAAAAAAAAGAAAAGCGGTTGGGACTGGGCGGGTTAAGTACTTGGGTAGTGTGATGAGTAAGGATGGAGGTTTAGACGGTGAAGTGCTTGAAAGGGTACAACAAGGAAGAAAGGTTGCTGGTTCTTTGAAAGCAGAGATAAGAAACTAGGAAGTGAGCATGGAAATGAAAAGGTAACTGCTTGACAGTATTGTGATACCAACTCTAGCATATGGAAGTGAAGCTTGGACCTTGCTGGAAGGACACAAGTCAGAAGTGAGAGCAGTGGAAATGAGTTATCTGAGAGGAGCATGTGGAGTCACATGGAGAGACAAACAAATGACGAAGTGAAGGGGCATTGTGGTGTGGAAGTGATAGGAAGCATTATGAGAAACACACTGAGGTGGTTTGGGCATGTTAAGAGAGGATGGAGAGTGAGAGACTGACAAGGAGAGTGTACATGTGTGAAGTGGAGGGGGGGAAAGGGAGGGGGAGGCCAAGGGAGGGATAGAGTGGAGAAGCATATGAGAGAGGGGAGTGAGCTGGGAGCAGGGCAGTAAAATAGCAGGGGACAGGGCAATTTGTTTGTGGCCACCCCTTATGGAATTAAGGTGTCTGGCAATAAATAGAAAAATATTTATATAATATACTGTATTTCATTTTCATGATCTTTTGTTAGTTTTGGAGTCTGACTCAAGTAACTGTACTCCTCAGATTCTTCAATAAGAATTTATTTTGATGACCCTGTTTAGTGTACAGTATTTGGATTAAACATTATTTTGGTTTTTTCCACTTCGTCTTTAGCCCTACTTTGAAGCTTTCTCCATGTAGATCAGTAGCTCACAAAGTGGGCTGTACCGCCCCCCTGGGATGGTGGAAAGATCCAGGGGGGCAGTGAGGTAAATGGTGGGTGGTAGGCGGGCATCAGAACCAATATACTGTATATATATATATATATATATATATATATATATATATATATATATATGAGCCGTGGCTCAGTGGGTTAGAGCGCTCCGCTCTGGCCGTAGGGTCGGAGGATCGAATCCACCCAAGGGTCATTGGTAGACATCAGGAAGGGCATCCGGTCATAAAATGCTACACGCTCCAATCCAAAAAGGCCGACGCATGCAAGCATGTTGCAGCCTTCAAAAACGAAACGAGGCGCGGAAAGTATTGAGGTTTTTTTGCCGACGTCATTCTTCTTCGCGTTAAGTGAAGTAGGGTCAATACTACCCTCCCCTGTGATGCGAAATGAGCTGACGCTTTTTCAACGGGAGCTGGCAACCCTGCTTGATAGGTTTGGCACCACAGAAGCAGGCTCAGTAATGTTTGGGCAGCCACAGGAGGAGGATTGTCTTTGTGTGTGATGCGCCACTAGGGCATGTTTTGACTCAAATAACACAGTTATTTGGTTACCTACCACATTCTCATCATGCCTAAAGTAACCACAAGCAAGGACATATGTGTGGAAGTGATTACTTTATACAAAGCTGGCCACAAACTCCCATTTATTGCAAATCAGATGGTATTAGACTGAGGACAGTGCAGAGACTGGTGAAGCAGTTCAAGGACAGTGGGGAGGCCATTCCTCCCACTCCACTTCCCAAGCCTGGGAGACCTCGTAAGACAACCTTCAGGACCCGTCAGCTGATCTCAAGGCAAGTTAGCAAGGATCCAAGGCTAACAGCACGGGATTTAAAAGAAAAGAACCCACAGTTGCTGGCAGATGTGTCTGTCAGAAGTGTGCAGCAACTGTTGCATGACGATGTGGGCTACAGGAGTTTTTGTGCTCGTAAAAAACCACTGCTAACTGCACTTCAGAAGAAAAAGAGAGTAAATTTTTGTAAGAAATATCTTGCCTGGAGTGAGGAGCAATGGAAAACTGTGCTTTGGAATGATGAGTCAACATTTACTGTCACTGGTACCCCTTCATCACGAGTGTACCGCAAACCAGGCAGTGACCCCCTGGATCCTAAGTACACTTCCAAGTTTGTTAAATACCCAGCCTCACTCATGGCTTGGGGCTGCTTTACATGTTATGGTGTTGGTAGGTTGGTAATTCTACCTGCAAATGAAAAAGTGAACCAGAACAATTATTTGGAGCTCTTATGTGATGTTTTAAGTGACTCTTTTGATAAAACCAAGGCAAGAGTATTTATGCAAGATTCTGCCCCTGCACATGTTGCAAAGTCAGTGAAACAGTGGCTAACAGACTGTGAGGTTCCCTTTATTCGAGATTGGCCCGGAAACAGCCCAGATATCAATCCCATTAAGAATTTATGGGCGCACATGAAGCGGCAGCTGAGTAGTATGGACACATCATCTTTGCCTAAACTTGAGGCTGCAGCTATGGAGCAGTTTTAGTCCATCTGTTCTGCAAAACTATGCCATCAGTCTCCCCAGACGCCTTAAGAAGATAATAAAGGTAAAGGGGAATGCCAGTAAATACTAAATTCAATGGTAAGTGTTAATTTATTTGTTTGTTTCTCCTTGCTAACCACAAGAATGTTTTCTTTTTTTAAGATGGCGTCAACACTTTCCGCGCCTACTGTATATATATATATATATATACAGTATATATACAGTAATCCCTCCACTATCAAATGTAATAGAGCCAAAGGCATGTCCGGATAGTGATCTTGTCCGGATATTGGCCCTGAAGCTCCAGCACTGGTCATTCATGACCCTAACCTAACCAAACCTAAATCAGAAAACCACCTACCTACCTCCCTACCGGACATGCATAGCACTTATTAAGTCCCCTTTCACATAAATAATGCACACAAAGCATGAATTAACTGAATTTTAACCAAAAAATGATGATTTAGAAGTGAGTAAGGCATAGGTGCTCACAACTTGCCAGCAAGTGTAAGCATCAGACATGGAAATCACTATGAAAATCACCCTTTCTCACACCATATGCATTAAATAATGGACACAAAGCATGAATTCATTGAATTTTAACCCAAAATGATGATTTTGAGGTAAGTAAGGCATAGATGTTCATGAGCTGGCAGCTTAGTGTAAATAAGTATCGGACGTGGCAATCACTATGAAAATCATCATTTCTCACATCTTATGCACTAAAATATGGGATACAAAGCATCAAATAAATAAATTGTTACCAGAAAAAGAGTTAGGTATGGCAAAGGTGTTGACTGTTCACCAACAGCACCGGTCATTCTTGACCCTAACCTAACCTAAATCAGAAAACCACTACCTACCTCCCTACCGGACATGCATAGCACTTAATTAAGACCTCATTCACATAAATAATTGGCACAAAGCATGAATTAATGGAATTTTAACCCCAAAATGATGAATTTGAGGTGAGTAAGGCAGGGGTGTTCACGAGTTGGCAGCTTAGTGTAAGTAAGTATCGGACGTGGCTATCACTATGAAAATCATCATTTCTCACATCTTATGCACTAAAATATGGGATACAAAGCATCAAACAAATAAATTGTTACCAGAAAAAGAGTTAGGTATAGCAAAAGTGTTCACTGTTCACCAACAGCACCGGTTATTCTTGACCCTAACCTAACCTAACCTAAATCAGAAAACCACCTACCTAACTCCCTACCGGACATGCATAGCACTTAAATAAGACCCCATTCACATAAATAATTGGCACAAAGCATGAATTAATCGAATTTTAACCCAAAAATGATGAATTTGAGGTGAGTAAGGCAGCGGTGTTCACGAGTTGGCAGCTTAGTGTAAGTAAATCGGACGTGGCTATCACTATGAAAATCATCATTTCTCATATCTTATGCACTAAAATATGGGATACAAAGCATCAAATAAATAAACTGTTACCAGAAAAAGAGTTAAGTATGGCAAAGGAGTTCACTGTTCACCAACAGCACCGGTCATTCTTGACCCTAACCTAACCTAACTTAAATCAGAAAACCACCTACCCAACTCTCTACCGGACATGCATAGCACTTAATTAAGACCTCATTCACATAAGTAACTGGCACAGAGCATGAATTAATCAAATTTTAACCCAAAAATGATGATTTTGAGGTGAGTAAGGCAAGGGTGTTTGCCAGCTGACTACATAATGAACTTAAGGAAGAGACATGATTATTACTGAGAAAATCACTTTTTCACAGCCTGTGCACTCAAATATGAGACACAAAGCATGAAGTAAATAAAATTTAGCCAGAAAAATTATGATTTAGAGGTGTGGGGGCAAAAATGTTAACCAGTTGACTAGATAGTGAACATAAGTAAGAGACATGGTAATCACTGAGAAAATCACCTCTTTCACAGCCTGTGCACTCAAATATGGGACACAAAGCATGGAGTAAATAAAATGTAACCAGAGAATGAGGATTTAAAAGTGATTATGGAAAATATGTAGCAGTTGACAATGTTTACTTACAGACCATCATTGTTGTTTACCCCCATCTCTAAGGTTTTTACAGTGGTGATAATTGCTCTTGAAGCATGTCCAGTAATCCAGTGTTTAACTACACTTAATCCTTAGCACTATGACTTTAGATTATTTAAACAAGAATGAAAATACCGCAAAAGATCGGACAGCCGTCCACTGTTCACAGGAGTTGAGACAGAACTAGTAGGAGGGCGATTTGGCGGGAAGGGAGCTAGTCGGCGTGAGTGGGAAATTCAAACTGACGCGGTCAGAAAAAATCGGATTTTTTTCGGATTTTTTCGAAATTTTGGGCATTTTGGGGGGCGGACAGCCCACAATGTCCGAATAGTAAGGGATCCGAATAATGGGCGTCCGAATAGTAGAGAGATTACTGTATACTGTACATACTGTATATATTTTCACAAAATCTGTGACAAAGCTCTAAGTCATGAACACTTAACCCCTAAAAGACGGGTGTCCGCATATGCTGTCTGTGGGTGCTACGGCCAAAAAGATAGTGGCCGCATATGCGGTCACGCCCCCCCTCCCCCTACCACCACACACACACACCACTGGCAACCCACCCCACCACTCTACATCCAAAGGACCATTGCCCCCTAACTCCACCCACCATCCCCCCAATACCCCCAACTACCCCCTACCACCCCTAACCCCCAACCTCCCATCACCCCTCCCCTCCCCACTCCCATCCCCATCCCCCAAGCCCCCCTAACCACTCCCCCATCACCCCCTACTCCGACTGGAGCCCAGGTTAGGTTAGGTTAGGACAGGTTAAATTATTACGTACTTAAGCAAGGTCTGTCTAGGTTAGGTTATCAGTCGCCTCATCAAACTCCACCCTGCCACCCTTGTGATCGAGTTGCGAGCAGGAGGTGAGGGTGGGGGAGTAGACTCATGCTCGTTTACCCATACCTTGCTCGCTAGCAACCAGATGCTTCCTGTTTAAACCGGAGCTACCATATGAATAATTCTATGTATTACTGTACCACTGAACCTTTCGATCACGGCCCGGATATACCGAAGCCTGGATAATCTGAACCTGGATAATGGAGCTGACACATTAATAATCTCTCATTCCACTCTGCCACACCTCATTCATCAACAAGGCAACTCCTTCCTTGCACCTTCCTGGCCCATTCATGCTTGATCTTACACATTTCACACCCTCCCACACCTCCACTTCACCCCCTTTCAACTTTGTTTCACACATTTCACACCCTCCCACACCTCCACTTCACACCCTTTCAACTTTGTTTCACACAATGCCATCAAGGCGTATCTCGCACTCTTAAACACATTCACCACTTCCACCCTCTTGCTCTCCTCATCCACGCCTCTCACATTCCACACGGCCATGCAAATCTGCCTATTTGGTTGGGGCCCTGGGCAGGTATTGGGCCCTCCAAGGCTCTCCAAAACCACTGCCATGATTAAGTGATTTTGGATAGGGGAATCTGGGGGACACTTAAACCAGTCAAAAAAAAAAAAAAAAAAAAAATTATAGGGTTTCACCCCAGAATAGAAAAACCAGTAAAAAAAAAAAAAAAAAAAGTTATATGGTTGCCACCCAGCATAGCAAATGGTTTCCTGGACACAGGGAACCATTTGGGTTGTAAGTGTAGAGATCATAAGGCATCCCTACACTGACTGAGTGGATGATGGGCACCCACAAGAAAACAATTACTTAAAATGCTCTTGAGAATCAATATAAAGGCTTTAATTTACATACATGTACAGTACTTTCATTTGTGGCATGCTTGTCCAAGGTGTTAAAAAAAAAAAAAAAAAGTCATTCACAACTCTTAGCCCCTACCCGCCACAAGAGGGATGGATGGACACTGCCGGATGATGAGAGGAGCCACAAATGTATTCCTGCTACAGTTTGAACTGGCTGCCATTTGATCTCAGCACCAACAGATAGGGAGAGACTCCCACCACTCAATGCAAGCATACCTCAGTCTTTTCTGTGAATATGCCAGGTGTAGAACAATGTTTTCTGAAACCTCCTTGTCCGATTCCGCTCCTGTCTGAGTCCAGCCTTGCCAAGCTTCTTGAAGGATACTACAAAAGGGCTCAGTGATAGTGCAATAAGGCGTGTCTTGGACGCCACTGTGTCTAGTTTATCTAGTAGTGAAGTTATCATGCTGAGAGTGAAGCCAAAGTCTGAGCCACACACACACACGAATAAATCCTGTTTCGAGCGTCCAAAAGTTACTTATCTTCTTCACGTCCTTACTCATCTACAAGCCCACCTGCAGACCTGGGGATGCTTCCATATGCAAGAGGAGGAGTTGGTAAGTAAAGAGGTCCTTAATTTGTTTCCCTAATTGCTATACTTTCCCAGATATGAAGGTCTGAAAAAAGGCTATTTTGGGAAATATGCCAGCAAGGAGAGGGTGCTTGTGCCCAGAACATTCCCGGCATCTAGCGGTTTAGCAAAGTTTTTACTTATGAGTAAACTCTTGATTATCCGTCATGGCAATATCTCGCCCAATGCAATAGCCAGCACTGATGGCTCAGATCTATTAAAGCAATATCTGTCAAAATTATGCAACATCCGGTGTCATGGCATATCAATCACCTCATATGTGGCAGCCAACCGGCACCCGGGAAAACCCTGAAACACGCCAGCAAATGAGAATGCCCACAAAGCACCAGCCAATGAGAATGCCCGCTATGCGCCAGACAATGAGAACACCCGCTATGCGCCAGCCAATCAGAATCTGTCACGGAGAGGCTCACCCAGCAAGCTGAGCATACTGCCGCGCAATCATTCTCAACCATGGATCTTGTAGACGTGTGCGCGCGCTCTGTTTCTCTAACCACGTGGTTGTAAAACCCCAGTGCTGTGACTAACATTGTGGCAACCTACGCTTGTTGTTGTTGTAAAGCTCATGGCTTGTCAGTGCTCATGTCCTAGTGCTCTATTGTGATCCTGAAATTATGACTGCACGTGATGCCATACAGTACTACCCTGCATCGATGCCAACACTTGGTGAGTAAATACAGTAGTACACTATGTACTGTACCATTGTTGTATTGTATTTTATGCTCAGTTTTCATGTTTTACTCATGGGAAAGTTTTTATCATAGATGGTCAAGACAGTAACACAATACCTGGCTCGACACCGAATGCTGAGCTAATGGGGGGATACTATGCAATATATGGCATTTCACTTTATTCGGCTTAGGGTTTGGCTGAATTACAACGGATAACTGAGAGTTTACTGTATTTAAAAAAAAAACAAATCATATCAACAACTCTTTGGCAAAGTTTTTACTAGCATGTGTAAGGGTTAATGGGTATCTAAGTGAATGGTTCACGATCGGTGTGAACGTATAGCAAGGTTGTGTGATGTCCCCATGGTTGTTCAATATATACAGTATATGGTTGGGGTGAGGAAAGAAGTAAAAACATGAGTAATGGAGACAGGGATGGCGTTGGAATATCTCGAATTTGTTGTACGCTGATGATGCAGTACTGCTTGCAAATAACAGACAAGAACTTGGTAGACATGTGCAGAGTTTTGCTGATGTCTGTCTGTGAGCACTGTCTTGAGGGTAAATGTAGAAAAGAGTAAAGTGATGGTTATTGAGAGACAAGGTGACTCCCAGTGTGATGTCACAGTGAATGGAGAGAGACTGGAATTTGGTGAGAGTTCAAATACCTGGGTATAGAGAAAAAAAAAAAAAAAAAAGGAAAACGTGCAAAAGAAGTTGAAAGCAGAGTTGCACAAGGAAGGAAAGTAGCTGGTGCAATGAAGGCCTTGATAAGAAACAGGCTTAAGTGTTGCAGCTGCACGAGGCTTACATGAAGGAGTGTTAGTGCCAACTTTAACATATGGATGTGAGACTATGGTGTGGCATGAAAATGAAAAGTCAAGAGTAAGAGCAGTGGAGATGGGACTGCTGAGGAATGTATGTGGAGTACAGAGGGTAGATAGGATACGAAATAATGATTCATGAAAGATGTGGAGTGAGGAAGTTAGTGGACACAAGATTCGAAGAGAGCGTACTGCGATGGTATGGTCATGTGGAGAGAATGGATAACAAAAGAGTGGTCAAAATGGTATATCTGAGCAAATTTGAAGGAGGGAGGAGGTGAGTAGGCCAAGGAGAAGGTGGAGAGATATGGTGGATGAGTGTGTGACGAAGAGAGGTTTGAAAGTCGGTGAGGCTTGGGAACTGACAAGGGATCGAGCTGGCTGGCTGAATGTTGTGAGAAGTGCATGATCAGGGATTTGGGACCCCTTTTCAACGTGGCAGCATCTGGACTAACTCTATTGGATAAGTTTATGTGAAGCTACAAAATGCGGTGAACGTTTTTGGCGTATCCGATAGAGCCAGGACTCTGGGGTCTTGAATGATAAGTGAATGGAAGCGTAGCCTATTGGACTGGGCATGTTTGGACTGTCTGGACGTTGCCACTCCTCACCTTGCCCTTGGGTGGGAAAGGAGGTCTGGATGATGATGATGATGATGATGATGATGATGATGATGATGAGTGATCATGAAAATTTTTGATTTTCTAACAGCCAGGCAAAAATGGGAAGTTTCTGGCAAGTGAGAGAGGGTTGCAGAGGGAAAGTGTTGCTGAACTGTACACCACCACAAGGGACCTCCTGAGGAGTGAGGACCTGCTCCTCACTGATAGCAGATTTTAATAAAAGTCTTCAATGGGCCAGTGCACTGAGTGGTCATGCCATCTGGTGGGAGAGTGTGAACTTCTAGACACAAAAATTGCAGGTTTCAACGATAAATTTTTCTACAAGCTTTCAAGTAGTTTCCTTAACCCACCGAGTCCCTCCAACG
>JAGKTI010000548.1:0-18345 GCA_018397915.1 Birgus latro | reverse complement strand
CCCCCCCCCCCAAAAAAAATCCGACAGCGTCAGTTTGAATTTCACACGCACGCCGACTAGCTCCCTTCCCGCCTTATCCCCCTCCTCCTAGTTTTGTCTCAACTCCCATGAACAGTGGATGGCTGTCTGATCGTTTGTGGTATTTTCGTTCTTGTTTAACTAATCAAAAGTCACAGTGCTTAGGATTAAGTGTAGTTAAACACTGGATTACTGGACAAGCTTCAAGAGCAATTATGACCACTGTAAAAACCTTAGAGGTGGCGGTAAACAAGGAGCAAACAACAATCATGGACATGTAAGTAAACATTGTCAACTGCTAAATATTTTCCATAATCACTTCTAATCCTCATTCTCTGGTTACATTTTATTTACTTCATGCTTTGTGTCCCATATTTGACTGCACAGGCTGTGTAAGAGGTGATTTTCTAAGTGATTACCATGTCTCTTCCTTAAGTTCATTATGTAGTCTGCTGGCGAACACCCCTGCCTTACTCATCTCAAAATCATCATTTTGGGGTTAAAATTCGATTAATTCATGCTTTGTGCCAATTATTTATGTGAATGGGGTCTTATTTAAGTGCTATGCATGTCCGGTAGGGAGTTAGGTAGGTGGTTTTCTGATTTAGGTTAGGTTAGGTTAGGGTCAAGAATGACCGGTGCTGTTGGTGAACAGTGAACACTTTTGCCATACCTAACTCTTTTTCTGGTAACAATTTATTTATTTGATGCTTTGTATCCCATATTTTAGTGCATAAGATNCTGCCAACTCGTGAACACCCCTGCCTTACTCACCTCAAATTCATCATTTTGGGGTTAAAATTCGATTAATTCATGCTTTGTGCCAATTATTTATGTGAATGGGGTCTTAAATAAGTGCTATGCATGTCCGGTAGGGAGGTAGGTAGGTGGTTTTCTGATTTAGGTTAGGTTAGGGTCAAGAATGACCGGTACTGTTGGTGAACAGTGAACACCTTTGCCATACCTAACTCTTTTTCTGGTAACAGTTTATTTATTTGATGCTTTGTATCCCATATTTTAGTGCATAAGATGTGAGAAATGATCATTTTCATAGTGACTGCCATATCTGATACTTATTTACACTAAGCTGCCAGCTCATGAACATCTAAGTCTTACTTACCTCAAAATCATCATTTTTGGGTTAAAATTCAATGAATTCATGCTTTGTGTCCATTATTTAATGCATATGGTGTGAGAAAGGGTGATTTTCATAGTGACTTCCATGTCTGATACTTACTTACACTTGCTGGCAAGTTGTGAGCACCTACGCTTTACTCACCTCTAAATCATCATTTTTTGGTTAAAATTCAGTTAATTCATGCTTTGTGTGCATTATTTATGTGAAAGGGGACAAATAAGTGCTAAGTATGTCCGGTAGGGAGGTAGGTAGGTGGTTTTCTGATTTAGGTTAGGTTAGGTTAGGGTCATGAATGACCAGTGCTGGAGCTTCAGGGCCACTATCCGGACAAGACCACTGTCCGGTCATGCCTCTGGCTCTATTACGTCGGAGAGTAGAGAGATTACTGTAAACGGCAAATTCTGTCTGTCCGTCCATCTGAAACTCCTCTAACTCGGGACACACTTGCTCTACATAGACATATTATACCTTTTTGGAATCAGGATGATCCCAGGATTGAAAATCTGCCCTTCATCTGGTGCTTGAACAGTCTGTGAAATTCTGTCTGTCCATCCGTGTGTCTGAAACCCCTCTAACTCGGGACACACTTGCTCTACATAGACATATTATACCTTTCTGGAATCAGGATGATCCTGGGATTGAAAATCTGCCCTTCATCTTGTGCTTAAACAGTTTGTAATTTGAAGAACTCGACTCAATTGAAGTTCCACGGAGTTTGTGATTTGAAGAACTCAATTCCTAAGCAGGAGCTAGCTTAAAGGTCCACACAGAGTGTGGACTGCAAATCAACAGAGTGTTGATTTGCAGTCTGCCACAGTGCAAACAAAGTTCGTCATTTTGCTAACTGTTCTTGTTGTCGTGACACGCAGCCAAGTCATCCGATCACTGACACACCTCGCCAGTCTCGTGTTCATTTACAATCGTACGTGTGGCAGCAGAGCTGAGTACTGAATGGAAATGTCGCATGGCGAATTCATCCATACCTTTCATCATTGTTTTTAAGAAATGGAAATCCTATTACCCTTATTCAAATTATTTACCGTCTTTATACATCCATGAAGGCAATATTTCCACATAAACCCTCTTTAATGCATCCCTAGAGTAGAAAATACGTTTGAATACTATTTTTTCCCCAACCCATCTTCTTTATAAGGCCATGATTATTGTGGAACCCTTGGTTTTGCTGGTGTAAACCTGCTGTTCAACATAAACAACACAGTTTTAGCTGGCTTTGGGTAGAATAACATCAAATATTGGTAGCTGTAACCCTCACACTCTCAGATCGCTCAGCTGGGAGAAGTTCACAGACTCCCACCAGATGGCATTACCACTCAGTGAACTGGCCCATTAAAAGGCAGCTCTTGGACATGGGATATGTGACTGAAATGCAACTCCAAATACTGTGCTACTTCATAAAATAAAAGACATCAAGGAAGTTGTGGAGTTAAACATGGATAAAATGACAAATTACCTGCTCCTTGCCGAGAGAGCCACAGCGGAAGCAGAGCACTTGAGGGTGGAGTGGCGAGGCAGTGGTGACAGGGTATCCAGTCAACATCATTTCATCAGCATCATAATCCTGCCAGTAGTCAATGTTTACCAGGGCACCAGGAACAAACTGTTTCCCTGCAGTGATGTCACCACGGTCCTGTGGAAGTACCAATGTAACTTCAGCTTAAGAGGATCTTATGTATGGGATTCCTCAAGAAGAAAAATGTAGTCTTTACACCATCATTATCTTCATCTCTAGACTTCAAAAATCTAAACAATTATCATCATGGCTCAACCTCCCATCTAAACAAAGGGAGAGGCAATTGAAAAATATCCATCCATCATCCAATCCTATGTTGCCCCATGAGGAGTGTAGGAACCTGGGACAAGTTGGTCCTGACATTTAAGATGATTGAAAAATTAACTACATCAATAAAGAGCAAGTCCTGTAACAAAATTAATATCAAAGTTAAAAACTATGATTGGATCAAGCAAAAAGGTAAAGACTGGGGCAAATGCCATTAAGTTGTGGCCTCGTATCCGAGGATCATGGGTAAGTTGCGGCCTTGTATCCCAGGATCATGGGTGTATAACCCAAAACAGGCTCAAAAGCCAAATTTACACAAAGCAGCACTGCAGCTAAGCACCTCATGGCACTTGCCCGCTCCTTTACCTCATCTCGTCAAGTTTACCGTATTTAGCGGCATATTAGACGCTGCAGTGTGAAAGACATCCTAATTCTGGAAGGGCAGTTCTGAGAAAAAAAGTATGTCTTGACCAAGACTACAGAAAGGTTGCTTGATATAAGTATTTTTCACTAAAATACACACTCACCTTTCAGAATCTCTACTCAGTACTGTATATCTGTCTTTGGTTTCTTTATTTTTATGTAAAAGAAGCGTACAAGACATGAAAACAAACAACCCCTTCCTTACATGTTACTGCATTCCATAACACCATCTTAACAATTTATGAAGTCCACCTTTCAGAATCTCCATTCAGTACTGTATATGTTTGGTGTCTTTATTTCTTTTTAAAAGAAGAGTACAAGACAAGAAAATAAACAAATGACCCCTTCCTTACAAAAAGATACTTTGTACTACGATGCCACCTTAACACTGCCGGTATGTTTATGAAGTCCTTATGTACAATAATTTGAGGCATGATGTTCATGTCCATTAAAGTACAGTAAATACAATATGTATCAGTATATAGAGTTAAGTATTATTTTTTGTGAAATGAACTTTTTAAAAAACAAAACTCAATAAAACCCGTTCTTTCATTCATTTAAGAAAATACACAGGCCCATTAAGTGAAGAAATACATTATATCTCCAATCCAAATGCCTGCATGTACAGTGAAAGCTCGATTATCCAGGCTCGGATTATCCAGCCTTCAGTATATCTGGGCCGTGAATCAATGGTTCAGTGGTACAGTAATACACAGAATTATTTGTAATGAAGAATCCGGTTGCTAGCAAGTGAGGCACGGGTAAACCGGCGTGAGTCTGTCCCCCCACCTACACCTCCTGCTCACAACTTGATCACATGGATGGCAGGGTGGAGTTTGGTTAAGCGACTGATAACCTAACCTAGCCTAACCTTGCTTAACTACCTAATAATTTAACCGATCTTAACCTGGGCTCCAGATGGAGAATTGGGAAATGAAATTCACTTCTTATTATGTTGAATAAGTTTCTTCCATTATGTCGGCAACAGTCGTAGGTACGGCCTAAAGAACATGATAATGATAAAGGAGGAAATCTTTCAGCAAGAGAAGGTAATTATTACCAAATTCAAAGCAGAAAAATACAGAAAACAAACTAGAGGAATATGAATTGAACTGGTAAAGTCTTTAGGCTGTATGCTTAGACAAAAATTTATGGGTTTCACAATTTTAGGGGACGAAATGGAACAGAAATGTTTGCTAGTCAGAAAAAAATTACTCTACCATCTCACGTGTTCTCTTAAGTTAGCATTCAGTTTCACATTCTTCGTTAGATATCACGCTCTTTTAGTTAAGTGTACATTATGTTCATTCTTTTGTTCGTTCTTAAGTGTATGTGTGAAAGAAAGAGTATTGATGCAAACAATAATGTATTCCATCAACCCCTTCATAGTTGTCGGCCTTGAACGATGCTTTACTGTACCGGTGTCAGTGACAGTGAGTTAAAAGCTATAAAAAAAACTACGAGCAATTATGGGAAGAGATCGAAGGTCACTGATATGTTTACAAAACCCTACTCTACTGTCGCAAGCAGCCAGGGGGTCATTTCCTCTCAGATGTCTTCGCCAATATGTTTAAATGCTAATGTAACATGCCCCTTAATTTTGAGTAGGTTTCTTCCATTATGCCGAAAACAATAGTAGGTAAGGATTAAGGAACGTTGCGATATTAAGAGATGAAATCTTTCTGCGAGAGAAAAGTAATTTACCACCCTCAAAATAGGCAAAAAAATATAGAAAACAAACTAGAGGAATATAAATTGACTTGGTAAGGGCATTAGGCTGTATGCTTACACGAAAATTTATCACAATTTTAGGGGACGAAATGGAGCAAAAATGTTTACTAGTCAAAAAAAAAAAAAAAACTTTCGTCTCAAGTCTTCTTGTAAGTCAGCATCCCACATTCTTTGTTCAATGTCACGGTTCCCAACACATTTCGGACCAACAGAGCATACAGTTATTTCTGCTCTTTACAGCTGAGTGTACATTTACTACTCATTCTTCGTTCGCCGTTATGTGTATGTGTGAGACAGTATTGATACAAATAATTATGTATTTCCATTAACCCCTTCATAGCTGCCATCCTTGAACAATGCACTACTGTGCCGGTGTCAGTGACGTTGAGTTAGGGAGCTATAAAATCTGCAAACAATTATGGGAAGGGAACGAAGGTCACTAGTATGGTTACACAAACCTGCCATACCATCCCAAGCAGCAAGGCGGTCACTTCATCCCAGATGTTTTCGTCAATATGTTTAAATGCTAATGTAACATGTGACCTAATTTTATTCTTTCACGATTCATAGCAAATCAGCAGATGGATTTAGAAAAAAAAAAAAAAAAAAAGTGCACCAGACGAGTCTTACCACATCTGTAAGAAAAAGAAACTGATTTTAGAACATAGAAAAAATGGTTCCAAGGCCTGCCACGGGAGCACGGAAATTTCTGAAATCACTGCCACTGAGGGGGTTAAACATACGCTTTACTGTAAGCAGTAAAAGCACCTCACCAAATCAGTTCATCCTGATATTCTGTTGTTTTTCTGATTGTTTCGGGGTTGGCAAATAAACATTTTGTGTTAAATCTGTTTCCTCGTTTTTAGCTGTTCCGCTGGTGACAACTCTTGTTGTTAGTTAACGTAATGGCGGAAGGTACTGTTCTGATCTAAATGTTTAAGCAAACCTGGCCTAACTTAGCTTAACTGCACCTAATAATTTAACCTAACTTAATCTCCAGTTTGGAAGTTGGGAAACGAAATCCACACTTTAGTATGTTGAGTTTCTTCCATTGCACTGGAAACAATCGTAGGAACAGCTTCAAGAACGTGACGATAACAACAGGGAGGAAATTTTTCAGAAAGATAAAGAAATTTACCCAAATGAAACTAGAAAAATACAGAAATAAGCAGGATGCATATGCAATGATTTGGTAAGGTCTTTCTGCTACATTAAGTGTACATTTAGGGGTAAATAAATCAGTCTAACAGTACTGTACTTGTTTTTTGTTTCCGCCGGATTAATTGTGATTTCGGACTATTCAGTCACCCCTTCACACCATATAGCCCGGATAATCGGGCTATCTCTGTACTGAATATTACAATCACAGAGAACACAAATTTTCAAAAATCAGTTACAAGGAACATTTACAGCAATTTATTTACCCTAAAAGGAGGCGGTAGCTCGATCGGTAGAGAGTTGGCTTGCGGTCCCGTGGGACCCAGGTTCGAATCCTCACTGGTGCAGGGAACAGTTTAAGGATTTGAATTTCATTAAATCAGGCTTTACTGATCTACCAGAAGACCCGCCGACATGTCGTAAAAATGACCCCGCTAATACCAATACACCAGTCCTGTATGAGACAGCCCTAGCATGTATTCAATATGGACGGTGGGTGTCAAGCGCCGAAGTGGTGACATGTAGATTGTAAGGAGGACGACTGGGCCTTGATAGCAGGCTGTGAAGCCTATGCCCAGAGTCGGACACATAAAAAAAAAAAATAAAAAAAAAATAAAAAAATTCATGCCCCAAACCTCCGGTGTTATGGTATACTGTAACTTGTTCCTATTGTCTCATTACCTACAGACAACACATTCACTTCCTAAACTGAATAAATATCCTTAAACTAACCAAATGAAATGCAACACGAGTCTTTTATGCTCAGCAAACATGCTTCTGTACATGGCTTCATTGCCATCACTAAAGATGCACTCTCACTAACCTCTGAATACCTCCACAATAATAATAATAATAATACAGTAATCTCTCTACTTTCCAGACGACCACTATCCGGTTACACCACTGTTCGGACATCATAGGCTGATGATCGTCCCCCCCCCCCCAAAAAAAAAAAAAAAAATCCATTTTTTCTTTTTCTTTTTCTTTTTACCCATAAGTTTGAATTTGGCATGTGGCGGCGAATGGCCTTGTTTACATTCCATTCTCACTGCCTCCCCCTCCCGCCACTCCAGCAGTTGTCTCTGAACTGCCGTGAGTTTTTGTTTAAACAACCATAATTCAGAGTGCTAAGGATTAAGTGTAGTTCAACACTGGGTTACTGTACATGCTTCAAGAGCATTTTCACCACTGTCAGAGCTTTAGTGGTGGGGTAAACAGCCACCACGGACATGTAAGTACACTGTTAACTGCCAAATATTTTCCATAATCACTTCTAAATCCTCATTCTCTGGTTACATTTTATTTACAGTACTTCATGCTTTGTGTCCCATATTTGAGTGCACAGGCTGTGAAAGAGGTGATTTTCTCAGTGATTACCATGTCTCTTACATACGTTCACTATCTAGTCAACTGGAGAACATAGTTGCCCAACTCACCTCTAAATCATAATTTTTCTGGTTACATTTTATTTACTTCATGCTTTGTGTCCCATATTTGAGTCCACAGGCTGTGAAAAAGGTGATTTTCTCAGTGATTACCATGTCTCTTACATACATTCACTATCTAGTCAACTGGTGAACATACTTGCCCAACTCACCTCTGAATCATAATTTTTCTGGTTACATTTTATTTAATTCATGCTTTGTGTCCCATATTTGAGTCCCCAGGCTGTGAAAAAGGCAATTTTCTCAGAGATTACCATGTCTCTTACATAAGTTCACTATCTAGTCAACTGGTGAACATATCTGCCCAACTCACCTCTAAATCATAATTTTCTGTTAACAATTTATTTATTTCATGCTTTGTATCCCATATTTTAGTGCATAAGATGTGAGAAAGGGTGATTTTCTTAGTGACTGCCATGTCCAATACTTACACTATGCTGTCAACTTGTGAACACCTCTGCCTTACTCACCTCAAAATCATAATTTTTTGGTTAAAGTTCAATTAATTCATGCTTTGTGTTCATTATTTATGTGAATGGGGTTTTAAATAAGTGCTATGCATGTCCAGTAGGGAGGTAGGAAGGTGGTTTTCTGATTTAGGTTAGGTTAGGTTAGGGTCAGGAATGACTGGTGCTGGAGTTTCAGGGCCACTATCCAGACAAGACCACTTTCCGGACATGCCTTTGGCTCTACTGCAACGGATAGTGGAGAGATTACTAATAATAATAATAAAATAAAGACAGCCCTTGTATATACACACTAAACAAAAAGCAAATTAAAATGTTTTACAACTGAAGTTCAATATGGCGAGGTTGTTGGAAGGCGTACAGCTGTCTCTACCCTCTTCTCAATAATTCCCTCACTGACAGTGCTGCTTGCCTCGCAACATCAAAAATTAACAAAGCATTCTTAACTGTTCACAATTTACTAAAAACAGCCATTCACCTCAAAACATATCAAATTTAGTACATTTAAACAACCATTGTTATGACTTCGTAACACTGCTGTGTCCCAGTTGCACCCCCATCATCAAATAGCAGAACATAATTCTGCACTGTAAATGCCAAGGTGAAAATCAGATAGAGAACTAGATAAATAAAATTATAGATAGATAGGCATCAAGACATTCATTCTACCACCAATTCCCCTACACACAATACTTATTAAACATTATACAAAATCCTACATCCCTACCTCCATTTATTGCCAGTTTCAGCTGAAAGGTTAGGTGAGCGAGGAAGAACCTTCTTATCCTGTTTAATTCTAAGTTTCGTCAAAGAAGCTGCCAAACATGAGCTAACCAGCCTACTGCAATTATTCTCTTATTAATGCTAAAGCAAACGTTTTTATTGAATACACGCGATTGGTGAAACTTTTCAAACTAAGGGCAATTAATTCAAACCACACAAACCCCTCCAGTGCACAATGATTCCTGAACTGAATAAAACCATCTGGAGAGCATGAATAAAGTATCTTACAAAATATGAGTTGAATGGCTATGATATGCGATTTATCACTGTGCCCCTACCTGAACTTTTCCCACTCCTCCCTCATTAAGTACACCCACTCTGCACTCATACCCACACCCATACATACACACATTGGGTTGCATTCACTTTCACCGATTATGACAGCTTTTTGCTAGGGCAGCAATGAGGCGGAGGGCGAACATATCGATCACTTTTATCAGCAGTGAGGCAGAGGGGGTGAACAGGATCGATTGCTCTTATCGCTTTGTCAGCTGTGAATACGACAAAAATGGAGGACACTGCTATGAATGCCCATCTGGCACAGCTAATTTCAAATATAATATTATCTACTCAGTAAATTTTATCCCATTTTCATAACATAGTACCGTAAGTGGCTGATCCCTGATTCAACACTGCTAAGGTACGCCAATCACTGCTGAAAAACACAGTGTAGCTGTAATTTCATGCAGTACTGTTTAATGTTACAATTAATTTTCCTGTTTTTCTCGACCAGTAATATAAGACTGTTTCCTTTTACAATACTCTAGTCTTGAATGACACAAAATGCCAGTGTGAGAGGCCAGCCTAACGTGGGGTGATCGAATTTCCATATCGCTAGGCTTTAAATTACTAAACTGCTAATAATGCTGCAACTTCAGGAAGTATTATTTAATGTTGCAACTGTTTTTCCCATTTTTCACTAACAGTAATATAAGACTGCTTCCTTCTATGATACTCTTATATCGAATGAAACAAAATATCAGTAAGAGAAGCCAGCCTAACAAGGGTTACTGAATTACCATATGAGACAGACGTCTGTTACGATGACTCAAAAGTCATGCTAGCCAACATCTCCAATATGATTCCCTTGCTAGTTAGTGAGTGGATGGCAAGTGAGGTGATCATGATTGCCTTTCTGAAGGTTAGCAAGGAGTTCACAAGTGATCATGAAAGTAGGAGGAACACTAGGTGCTACACTGCTAATTACTAAACTGCTTTAATTTCAGACAACTGTATAATGTTGCAATTATTTCCCCCATTTTTCACTAACGGTAATATAAAACTGTTTCCTACAATATTCTCGTCACGAATGAAACAAAATATCAGTAAGAGAAGCCAGCCTAACAAGGGTTATTGAATTTCCATATGAGACAGACATCTGTTACAATGACTCAAAAGTCATGCTAGCCAACATCTCCAATATGATTCCCTTACTAGTTACTGATTGGATGGCAAGCAAAGTGATCATGACTGCATTTCAGAAAGTTAGCAGGGAGTTTACCAGTGATCATGTTAGCATGCTAAAGTAGGGTGTATGCTAGTAAAGATAAATTGCTAAACTGCTAAACTCCCAGACGTCACATGACTAGTTGCAAACAAACCCTGAATCTTCTGCTCTTGAACTTGAGTGTTTCTAATTGTAAAATCTGAGTATATAAACAAGTGAATGCAACTTTTTACAATAAATGAAAGTCTTTAGAAAAGACTGCCAAGCAGTAAGATGATCATCTGTATAAGAGATTCTTCTAAACGGAGCAAAGCAACCTGTCTTAGACTGGCATGCAGGACGCATGGGGATATTTGAAGGTAATTTTGAGACAAAAAAGTGCGTTTTATACCCCATGGTAGTCAGCTTAGGAAAGCACTCTTATATCAATGGAATTACTGGTACTGAATGGTACTCTGGTATCTAATACCTACAGTTTGAAAAATAAGTCCAAAGCATAATATAAACTGTCTGAAGCCTCTTACAGTAGTAGTAGTAATAGTTGCTCCCCATGCAGTCTGGCCAAACAACCCCGAGTTCCTAAGGAAGGCCACAGCTGAGACCAGGCTTTCCCACAGAGCTCTCAAAGAGTGTATGTTGTGCTGTTGGCACAGGTGATTGTGTGCGATGCAGTCTTCCATAATATGCTTAATAGTATGGGGTGCTGTGTTGTACTCTGGACAGGCATCAGCAACAGAGTCATCCAGCCTCTTCTGATAACTCAAGAGGGCTAGATGATGCCCAAATCTTAGCATGGCCAGGTGGACCATCCTCAGAAGGGAGGTAGGATTCAGAAGGGTTGATATCAGAAGACCGTGCATGCAGCTGTGTGTTGTCTTTGAGTGACTGAATCCAGCGGCAAGCAATTAGAGCATGGATTTGCTTCTGGAAGTTGGTTTGAGGCAGGCGAGGGGGGAAGAGATGACAGTACAGTAATCCCATTAAGACCCGGACACCCAAGTTCTGGGCACCCCAAGTCCCGGAAGAAAGAAAGAAAGAAAGAAAGAACAGACAGACAGACAGACACAAAACGTGTTCAGCTCTACTTTAAATTTCCTGCACACAGTGATGCTCCCGTATTTTGGCATGTAGTTCCATCATCATCCAGCAAAGCACCCCTGCATCCTTCCCACTTCTCGCCTACCCACCATCGTGACTGGACGCTTGTCACTATGGTTGTCTATGTGCTCGCTATCATGGTGGTGCCCTACCTGCTGCAGGCCTTGCTGTTCCTCTGCTGCCTCTTACTCATGTGTGTGATGATGGCCCTGCCGAGAAGAGGAAACGAGTGGTTCTGACCCTGGAGAAGAAGTGGGAGATCTTGGAGAAAGTGGACACAGTTTGGCTGACCTCCCGCATCCTCCAAGAATTCAACCTGGCCCACTCCACCTTGTTCGACATCAAGAAATCTCATGACAAACTCACCCAATACACGGCACACTTTGCATCGAAGACCAAACGCAATGTGCAGAGGAAGATTATGTACCCTCCCAGGTTTGCAGAAGTCGACCGCTCCATCCTGATTTGGCATCGACAACAAGGTGCTGCTGGTGTGTGGCACGGAGCTAAAGGCTGCTGCTCAGATGTTCGCAAGGTTACACGACACCCCAGACTTCAAGGCATCTAAGAGTTGGCTCTTCGTTTTCAAGCTATGGCATGGACTTACTAACCGTAAGACCCATGGCGAAGCTCTGGACGCCAACGAGGAGGGAGTAGAGGAGGTTCAGCAGAAGGTGAAGGGCTTGATCAACAGGGAGGGCCTCACTCTCGGTCAAGTTTACAACTCTGACGAAACTGGTCTATTCTATCACTCGCTGCCCACGAACACCCCAGCTGAGGAGACAGAAAAGCGTTTACCTGGACAGAAGTTCTCCAAGCAACAGATCTCTGCTTTGTGTTGTGGCAATGCTAACGGCATGCACCAGCTCAAGCCCGTTATTGTTGGCTGGGCAAAGCAGCCTCAGTGCCTTCGTGGATTAATGGATGTCTTTCCTGTAGTGTGGTTCCATTCTGTGAAGGTTTGGTTCACAGCCAAGATCTTCTACGACTGGTTTCACCAGCACTTCGTCAAGGAGGTCCTCCATTATCAGATGAAGACACTAGGAATCCTTCGCGCCCAGTTAAAGGCTCTCCTTCTCTTGAACAATGCACCTGTGCATCCGTCACAAGGAATTGGTGGCTGAAAATGGCCACATTAGGTGCTTGTTCTTGCCACCTAATCCTACTGCTCTCATCCAACCAATGGACCACGGAGTGATCATGGCTATGAAGAGGCTGTACCGTTGGAAGTTCCTGAACGATGTGATGGTTGCTCACGAGGACGAGGACGAGAACGAGCGCAGGGAGGGACAGGACATGCAAGGCCAGCAGACTCTGGAAAACCTTCAGTGGTACAACCTCAAGTCAGCTATCTACAACTGGGCCAGTGCATGGAAGGAAGTCTCTGTCAAGACTCTGGAAAGTGGCTTGTCTCGTCTGCTTCTCGGAGACGATGTGCATGACTTCCTAGGTTTTGACGTGGATGATTTCCATGCGTGCCTGCACACGGCTGGTGATAAGGTGGATGTGGACAAAGTGTGTGAATGGTTGGATGACGACAAGGGCGATCATGGATGTCAGATCATGTCTGATATCGAGATTGCATCATCCGTTGCAGGTACAAATACCCAGCTGGAAGATTCTGACAAGGACAGTGAGGATGATGTGGACTCCTCTCAGCATGCCACTACTCCAGCCATCCCCAAGCTAAGCACACTCTGGGAGCATGTCAAGTCTGTTCTTAACTACCTGGAACACCCGGACTGCAACAGGGAGACGGGGCTCCTGGGAGGAAGTGCACACTTTTAGGCAGCGCACCATCAATCGCAAGAATCGCAGTTCCTTATGTCAATCAACCATTGACACCTTTTTCATGCCCGTGACCCCTGCCATGCCCAGCCCTGGCTCCACACCACTGCCTCACCAAGACCTGCCTTCTGCCTCCGAGCCACAGCCCAGTACATTAGCCACAGCGGAGTCTCAACTGGATGTAAGTTTGCGGCAATCTTCAGAGTCGTCTGCAGTGGGTAGCCCAACACCACGTCCAAGCAACGTGCCCCTGTGCCACCTGCAACACCTACTCTCTGGCTCTGACAGTGAATAAACAGCAATAACTCACCACTAGGCCACATGGGAATTTACAGTGTTGTGCAGTGTAAAGAAACTGGAATTAAGGGTGGAAAAGAATTAAGTGCAGAGTGAAACACTGGAGAAAAGTATGTGCAGTGCAAAGAAATTAGAATTCAGAGTGAAAAAGAATTAAGTGCAGAGTGAAACACTGGAGAAAAGAATGTGCAGTGCTGAGATATCAGAATTCTGTGAAAAAGATTAAGTGCAGTGCAACACTGGATTACTTTACATGCTTCAAGTGCACCTTCACCACTGTCACAGCCTAAGAGGAGGTGGGTGAATCTTCACAATGGCCACAAATATGTCATAAGTACCCTGGAAACTGCTAAATATTTTCCTTGTTTAGTGTTTGTGATAAATGGGTGCACAAGAGATGTAGTGGTATTGGAGGTAGACTGTGAGATAATGCTGATTTTATGTGTGCGGCGTGTTGGGGAGAGCAGGTGGAGATTGTCAGGCGTGAAAGGATTGAACTTGCTGGTGAGTCTCTTGAGTGTGTGGAGGAGTTTTGTTATTTGGGAGACATGTTTTGTGCCGGAGGTGGGGCTGGAGTTAGCTCGGTTGCTAGGGTGAGAAGTGGTTGGAAGAAGTTCAGGGAGCTGTTGCCTCTCCTGACATTGAGAGGACTCTCCTTATGTGCTAAGGGGTCTTTGTATGTAGCATGTGTTAGGAGTAAGATACTGTATGGTAGTGAGACTTGGGCAATAAAGGAAGAGGATATTTGCAGGTTTAAACGTACAGAAATGACAATGATTAGGTGGATGTGCAGTGCGTCCCTGCGTGCAAGGCCTGGGGGGGCTGGGTTTACGATGGAAGAGTTGAGAGGTAGGATGGGACTGGAGTGTAAAGGTGTTGTGATGAGGAGAGGTAGGCTGAGGTGGTTTGGACATGCGGAAAGGATGGGGGATGATAATTCGGTACAGAGGGTGAGAAGTGTTAATACTGGGGGAGGGGTTGGGAGGGGTAGACCGAGAAAGACATGGGACAAGGTCATTAAGTGTGACTTAAGGGTTAAGGGACTGAACAGGGAGGCTGCCAAAGATCAATCAGCAGGGACAGCCGCCATTAGGTGACCAAGGCCGACGCATGCAAGCATGTTGGAGCCTTCAAAAACGAAAATGAAAACGAAACCTCAAATTTCTCATTCCCTGGTTCCTTTTCATATATTTCATGGTTTCTGTCCCTTATCTGTGTAAACAGGGTCCTAAATAGGTGCTATGCGTGTCCAGTAGGGAGTTATTTAAGTGATTTTCAAAGTCAGGTGGGGCTGGGGTCCAGAATTACCTGTCCAAGGGCACTTTTCCCAAGTCCTGGACAAATGCAAGTTCTGGAGGGTGCTTTGACTCTATTATGTCAGGTCTTGGAGGGATTACTGTATCTGTCCTATGCTTGCTCCTCTGTGGGGCGACAAAGGATTGGATGATGGATGGACGGATGGTGTATGGTACTGTGCGCTGCGTGTTGTTTTGAAGTTCCTTGGTGTGTGGGTGGATGTGCTGCCATGTAGTGTAGTGGATGGTGTGGGTTTGTGAGGCTGCGGTGAGAATTTGTGAGCCTATCACGACTAGATGAGCCTTGACTTTGAGGACTTTCGTTTCTTGGTAACTTTTAGGGCCTTGTTCTGCATGGTCTGTAGGGTGTTATAGTGTGTTTCAGTGAGGTTAGAAGCTCAAGCAGGGCTTGCATATTTCATCACTGAATGTACTGTGTGTGGTACAGTGGCAGAGTGTGCGTCTCGCACGTTGGTGGGTTCGGGTTCGCCTCCCGCCAAAGTTGTAAAAACTTGGGAAGCGTTCACCAAGCCACTGACCACTTTGGTGGACACAAGGGGTGCTGTGGTTGAACCAGTGTCACATGCTAGTATGCTTGCACCCAATCGGCTTAAGGCGGGCCGATTACACTTGGTTCTCAGACTACACACATCCAAAGCCACTACAACACAACAATTACACTCACAAGCACTTCTCACCCTACATACAGTCTCTACCAGACAGCCTAAGCCACTGGGTAGAGATACATGGCTGTATCGTCCCTGCTTCGGTAGGGATAGGCCGGTCCTGCAGTGGACCTCAACGGCTGATGACGCCGAGATGTTTGTAGATTAACATGATAGCAAAGGAGGAGGAGGCTGTAGCACGGGCCGAACAGGGTGGTACTCCCGAGGGGAATGGGAATGGGAATGCTGGTGATAGGGAGAGCTGGAGCTCCTGTTTCACAAGCTACCTAACCATCCCCCTTTGCTGACCTTTTCAGTGTGACAGTAACATGGAGAGTAGACCCGCATACTCTCCCAAACATTTCCTCTAACTATCCTATGCACTACACCACATGCGCTTTACTTATTACACAACGTATCCCACTACATTACAGGGGTTGACGCCAGCAAGGGCATGCGGCCAGAAAACTTTGCCCCCGCTACCTAGTGGCAGACTTTGGAGGGAGGCGTGACCGCGGTTCTGCCGGCATAGGTCATGGGTCCGGGGTGAGATGGGGCTGAACCTGTGCTAGAGGGTACAGGGCATTGCGGTTCCCAGGCTGCCGCTTCTGCTCAATAGAGAAGGGCCCGAACCTGGGAGTAGCGCCCCAGGAGGCTGCCCTATCAGTAGGTGTATAATGGCAGGGCAGTTGCAGTGCCAAGCCGCGCTTTGAGGGTGTCCCTGCAGCTGTCCTGGCAGGGTGCCCCGAGGCCACTACAACAGCCAATGGTAAGCTGGTGGGCTAAGGGTCCCAGATCCATTGCCTGGACTTGGGACTGTGCAATGGGTAGGGCCTTTGGAATGTTTACCCCCCTTTATCTTACCGACTATGAACTATAAATACAAGCACTGAAGCAAGCCTGAGGCCAGCAAATCACACAGGGGGGTTTAGGGTGGGTTCATGGAATGTGGGAAGTTTGAGAGGAAGAGCGGGGGAAGTTGTTGAGGCATTCAGTAGGGGGTGGGTGGATGTGACATGTTTGCAGGAAGTCCGGTACAGCGGTGGATCAGCCAGAAAGATTGTTGGGAAGGATTGCTACTATAAGTTGTTTTGGCAGGGGGGATCTGACGGATATGGGGGTGTGGGTGTGTTGGTTGCAGAGAAATGGGTGGAATATGTCATGAATGTTATGAGAGTAAGTGATAGGAGATTGCAACCTGGAATGTGAGGGGTATGAATGATGAGGTGAAAGAGAGAGAGATTGTACAGGTGCTTGAGAGTGCGAAAGTGGATATATGTGGAATAACTGAAACTAAATGGCAAGGTGAGAGTGTGAGAGAATGGGAATATGGGTGGGGTATATGCGCAGGAGTGGGTGAGAATGAGAGGGCGAAAGAGGGAATGTGTATTGTTGTGAGCAACAGGTGGAAGGAGAATGTAAGAGAGTATGGATCGGTTGGGTCAAGGATTGTGTGGGTAAGAGTGAAAGTTGGACTACAAATGTGGGCAATTGTGTGTGTGTATGCGCCAACACAAGATCCTGTAAGTAGAGTGAGAGAAGAGTTTTGGACAAATGTGGAAGCCTGCTTGGAAAAGTTTGAAAGGAATGAGAGTGTGTTTCTGATTGGAGATATGAATGGAAAAGTAGGGAATGAGAAGGTGGATGGAGTGGTTGGTGAGTGGGGTGTGCCTGCTGAGATGGATGAGAATGGCAGTGCTTTAGTGGACATTTGTGCTGGGAGGGGGTTGGTGGCAGTTAATACCCTCTTCAGGCACAAAATGATCCATAGGTATACATGGAGAGTGGTGAGAAGAGAGGACCGGGGAATGATTGAACGGAAGGCAATGACTGACTGTGTGTGTGGATGAAAGGATGAGATGTATAATGGATGCAAGAGTATATAGAGGTTGGGGGAGTGGACTTTCTGACCACCACTTGGTGGTGGTCAGAATCAGAGTCCAAACAAGATGGAGGAAGAGAAGAAGGGAAAGACAGGAGGAAGTAAGTGTTACAAGGAGGGTAGAAAAGTTACAAGAGGATGGAATAAAGGCTGAATATAGAAGGGAAGTGGAGAAGCGATTTAGTAAATATAGATTAGAGCAGATGGGGGACGTGGAGGGTGTGTGCAAGGTATTCACAAAAGAAATCTGTGCAGCATGTGAGTTGGTGTGTCGGGTGAAGAGAAGACGAAAGGGGGTTCAGGGAACAGCATGGTGGACTGAAGAGGTGAAAGAGGCTGTGGCACAAAAGAAGAAAGCATATAATGAGTGGATGAGGAACAGGGGCGACGAAGAAGCTGAAAGACGGACGAGAGAGTTATATGTAGTGAGGAGGAGAGAGGTGAAAAGATTAGTAAGAGAGAGTAAGAAGAGAGTGGATGAGGAGTTTGGAAGGAATTTGAGTGCAAAGTGGAGGGAATGTAAGAAAATGTTCTGGAAGGAGGTAAAGAGAGCTAGACAGGGTGCCAACGAAGTCAGTGGGGGTGTGAAAGATAAAAATGGTAGATTACTAGTGGAGAAGGGAGAAAAAGTAAACAGATGGAGAGAACACTTTAATGAACTGTTGAACATAGAGAATGAAAGTAATGCAAGTATAAGTGGCTGGGGAATGGCAGGGAGAAGGAGGGTTGTGAGAAGAGAGGAAGAAATCACCAGGATGGAAGTGGTGGAAGCAATGAAGAAAGTTAAAATGGGGAAAGCCCCAGGAATTGATGGAGTGTGTGGTGAAATGCTGAAGCATGGGGGAGAGATAGTAATAGAATGGATGTGGAAGGTGTGCAGTTTGGCTTGGGAGGAGGGTAGAGTCCCGGAGG
>JAGKTI010000547.1:44648-116110 GCA_018397915.1 Birgus latro | reverse complement strand
ATTTTTACAGTTCAGTGCATAGCAGGTGCTCACATCTTGTGTGGAGAAGGTGAGGATCATATATCAGTTACAGTAGTGATCCTCATTTCCATCAGCTAAGGAGGCTCCTAATCACCACCTCCGTACCACTGAAATTTGGTATGTCATGTTACACTTTTATGTTACGTGTACCAATTTTGTTGATTGTAAAAGGATGTAAAGAGCATGAAAAAAATATTAAATCCTTCAGTGAAGTGACATATTTTAATATTTTAGCTTTCCTGGCTCCAGACTGTTTTGAGATTTGAGGAGCCTTTTCAAAATCCAGGAATTAATTTTAGCCCTCATTAAGCCCTGTTTGTAGTAGGGGGTTTCACAAGTTGAAGAAAATTGTCTGGTGGTGCAATCATCATTTTTTTTTTTTTTTTCCCTCCAGTAGATGATGTGGTAAAGTCCATAAACCAAGGAAAAAGAAAAACATGATAGAGGGAGAACTAATTAGCACTTTGCCCCTTAAAAGTGGGCCACACACCCATTCATCACCATTCAGTACCCAAGAATTCTGACTCCACGCATAACCATCAACGTACAGTATGTGTTTCATATAATATATACAATTACAAGTATGTCACCAAACTGAAGGGGTTAAAGTGAAATAGACAATATAATTGTTAACCCGTGGACTGAGCCATACCTCATGTGGGGGTGTACCGGAGAGCTGCAGCATACCTCATATGAGTGAGATTTTCAACAACACACCACAAAGGTTTTAGAAGGATTAGCATGACACAAAATTTTTGGAGTATGAGGGTAACTGGAAGCTCTCATTCCCACCCCCTGTCTTGAGACTAATTTCTAAGTAGCACCAGCAACAATGACCCAAAAGTACGCACTTCGTAATGCATTTTTCGCAATATTATCACTCCAGGAAAGGTAGCCATGGTTCAGAATTGTTTAGAATAACATATAATCTAATGTAAGGCCAATAGGATGTAATGGAACAGAATTAGGGTGGTTAATAATCGGTGTAAATATAGTGCACCAAGCTCATATTGGAGCTTGCGGAATGAGTTGGCAACCCACCTGACCTCGTTAGAGCATAATGTTCATGTTGCTGGTGGCTTTATTGGTAAAGCTAGGTAAATACTATGCTTACCTCATCATTAGCAATAATATACCAACTCACTGTTAAGATTACATCCAGCTAGGGTACAATATTTGTGGTGGAATAACATAGTGAAAACTGACCTTATCCTCAAAGCATAGTTTTCATGTTTCCACTAGAAATGCAATTTCAGACAATTATTTTTCCAAAACCATGCCAAACAAAAAAAACAAAAAAAAAAAAGGAAAAAAAAATCCGTGGGTAGCTGCGCTTTGCAGTTTCTAAGCCACTGATATACATTTCACGGAAATCTATAACAGTGACCAAAATTGCCATTTTGTGTATCACAGGGATGTTTGCATGACCCCTTGCTGCAGCCCATGGGTTAAGGAAGAGGTGCTAGTTAGCCTTTGAACCCAGTGAGAATAGCATACCTATGACATAATTTATGTGACTTTGGTAATGTGTGCCTACTACTACATCTCAGAAAAGTTAATATGAGGCAGAAGGAAGTGAGGGGAGACAAGTGCCTAAAATAAAAGTGAGGTACACAGCTTCTGTTCCCTTATTTTAACACTAAAATCTCACTTTATGGATTAGTGGCACTTGTCTTCCACTGCTTTTAGTGCCTCATATGGCAATGACCATTACTGTTTTTCCTCATACTGTATGTAGATCACCCAAGCTGGGTGACCAATTGGTGTGTTAATCAGCATCACATACAGAGATCATACACTGGAGAGAATCACAGCTTCTTTAACCCCTTCAGTACAGTGTGTGAAGCTTTTTGTTTAGTGGTAAGAATACCCCACTCAGATGCTGGCCTTCCATTGGTTCGATCCCAAGTAGGTGAGTGGAATCTTTATGGTACATAATGCCAGTGAAGGGAAGTAGGCTGGTCATCTACCCTTAAATGTACTGGGCTGGTGTGATGATAATAGCTTGGTTGTTTTAATGACATGGTGAGTCTTATGTTACCTTTTGAGCAAACCTGACCTCCACTTCCCCACAATCCACTTATCTACCACCTAACCCCTTTCCTCTCAGACAAGAGTAAACTTAATAAAGATGTCATTATATTGAAATGGTTAATGGAGTTTGTTTCTAATACCTTCATTACAAGAGAATGAAATCTTCCAGTAGCAGCAAGATTAAAATAAGAATGACAGTTGGGGTGAACAGTTTAATTTCTGTATGAAATCATCAATATTACAACACACATATGTGGTGCACATTTGGGCTGTTATAAGTACTGTTGAGTGATGCTGAACATTAGTTTTATGATGGCAGAATCCAACAAAACAGCATATTTGTCTGTATGTTCAAATAGTATTTTGTTCCATTTTTAATGTACAGTATTTGTGCTCAGTCAAAAAGAAGTACATAATTATGCCAGCCACAAATGTACCTGTACAAGAATCAGAATATGGTAATCATTTGAAACTCAGTCTTGATGAAGAACCGAGTGATGAAATCTTGTATTGTTAGCATTAAATGAGTACAGGTACAGTATATGAAATAAATTTGGAATAAGGTTTAGTATTTCTGATTTTTCTTTTTTGTGGTACTTTATAAACTAGGTACTGTTGCTGAAATAAGTGCTAAAAAGTCTGAGGTAAAGGACATCCTTGTAATAATAAAGAAGTTCTAAAGTTTTGTTTGATCATTACTCACTAGGCTACTTCAAAAGCAAAGATTTGAACTTAGTACATCTGTAGTGGTGTCTTTCACCTCACCTGTGGGTGGGGAAAAGAGGCAGGATGATGATGATGGTGATTATGATAAAGTACATGCCACAGTATGCATTGGGCAGGAGTTATATAATGCAGTGGATGTGTATCTCAACAGTGTATTTTGTTTATAATGCAACTCTGCTGTGAACTGCTGGTAACTTGGTGGTGAAATTTTTCTTTAGGTAAATTTCACAAAGATTAAAGGGAACTTAGAAAATTAAGATATTTTAACATTTCTTTGGGTAATTTTTTGCAAAAGATCAAATGGAGTTAGTACATCAGGGTAATTGTGGACGTTTTCTCCTTGTGTTAATTTTGGCATGATAATGTTGAGGTTTTCAGATTATGCAACATTCCTTTAAGTGTCAGCATAAGGCATTCAGTAATCTAAAGATACTTAAGTCATTACAGTGTATGGGAAATGATACAGAGTTAAACACCCAGCTTCATAATGTCCATCAATATCGTAGGTAGTCTATTTTCCACCATGACCATAACATTTTAGTTGCTGTTCATGGGTGAATCCAGGGGTGTTTCCCATGCTGCCACCCTGATGATTAGCATACTGTACCTTACACACATGGACTGCATCTTTCATTGACTCATATTTATTTCTCCCATACAAATGTCATGCAAATCATCCTTGGTTGACAACTATTAAGCTGGCCAAGAGAAAGGAGACACCAAACCTTCATTACTCTGGAAAGTGATATGGGCAACACCTTAGAAATACTGTATTCTTGGATCTGTCCCTGTTATCTGTCTCAGGTTTTCATATATCTGAACACTTACTTTTTCGATTCAAGGCCTTTGCACTCCACCAGGGCTTTAGTCCGAGTAATTGCGCTGTTGCAAAGTGGGATGAGACTGTGCAGGTGTGGTGTTAGTCAGCTTAACCTCATGGAGATAGTGTCACCATGTAAAAGTTCTAGTCTTGATATTGCCAGATTATTAATTTTATGTAGCTAATGGTAGACATCTTGGTATAAGTACCTCTCAGCATAAAAAAGCTACTTGAGTTTCTTTTCATCTTCACTGCTACCAGGTGTCTTTCTTGAGTAAAATTATCCGGCAGTAGCAAGAATGAAATATAAAACATTTCATCATACTGATGGAATTAATGGCATTGTCTCTTCTGTCTAACCATCATTGTCATTAGTTGATTTAATATGTAACAACTGCATTAATTTAATAAGTAGCAGTGGCCTTAAATAGTTACGATAAATTCTAGTTCTGCCCTTACTCACAGAGAGGATACTGCACTTGGAATATTACATTTAGAGTGGTACTTTACTGTCACAACCAAAAGTTCATTGACATTTCTCTGCTGGCTGGTGCAAGGTGTTACATGGAAAATTTTTGTGATAGAAGTATGAAGCACAAGCAAAATATAAAAAAGAAGGCTGAAAAAACTTGGGATAATGTCATACATTGTGACTTCAGGGATAGAGACTTAGTAGAAAGGCTGCTAGAGATCAAGCAGCAAGAAGAGCTGCCATTAGGTTCCCATGGCCGACACAAGCAAGCACATTGGAGCCTTTGTAAATGATACATAATGAAATTATACTTTCTGACATTACAGGAAGAATAAGAAATATGGAAGGCAGGATAGTGTTGGTAGGGGATTCTCAGTGAACTTTTGCTGTAATACTATTGAAAAAAAAATGTGGATGGATCTGATTTATAATGGTAAGAAGTGTGAACATTCTGAGTGCATCTAAGTCTGTGTGTGTATGTGTGTCAGTCTCTCATTGTGGGAAGCTGGGATTAACTGTACATATTTGAGCACACACTTCTTATCTTTAAAATATTATGCAGATTATATCGTCATAAATTGTATCTTGAAATCTCAGGTATTACAGTACTTGTAAAGATGCCATAGATTTCAAACAGTACACCAGAATATAAACTAATAATTAAATGCATAATAATAATGTCACAGTCTTTTTCATCGTGTATAACCAGTTTGAGTTTGGCAATTGGTGTACTTAGCTTTGTGAAAATCAGGTTTGTTTTGAATCCCAGTTACAGATATTTCTTTTTTTAACATGACTTGCAAGGTTGATAATATCTATTTATTGATATGATGTCATGAGGAATAATGATGCTAAAGAAAAATGAGTAGTTAGACACAAATTACTAAAAGTTGTACCAGTGTTGAGTTAACCCACCTGTAGGTCTGCCTTTAGTCCTAGCCAGTAAGATGTCAGTACAGTACAGTATTTTGGTAAGTGTAATAAGCCTAATTTGGAGGTATATATATACTGGTATGTTTCCTATGTAAAAGTTGTAAAACTAATAAAACTATTCTTCTTATTGGTGTCTTTCTTGTTGTTCTAATAGATTTGTGCTAAACTCCTGAAATCTATTGACAGCTTTATTCAAACTATCTTCTAAAGATTTTATATTGGGAAGGATGGAGTGAAGCAAAGGGCCTGAAGATGAAGTTTAGAAGTTAAAGTGTTAGGGTTGTTGGTAAGGGTGCTGGCTGAAAGTGGAATGTCTTTGTTGAAAAAAGGAGTAGGTGCGAGGAAAGGGAGAAGTCAACTGAAGAAGAATTGAGATATATGTTTTCTGTAACATACAAAGTGGTCCAAGTCATTTAATGGACTGATGTGAGCTTGTTTGCCTGCTGAGTCAGTGAATGGAGAGGGCCACAAAAGGTGGTGCTGAACATTCCAATCTTCCAGAATGGAAATTTTTGAAAGAGTAGGTATGCAAAGTATGTACTCCACCCTAGGTGACAGTCAAAAAAACTTTTGTTAATGCTAGGAGTTAGTAAGCAACACGTGTGTGCGTATAGAGGATTAATGCTCATTGGTGGGTAGTTTAGTCCTTGTGTTCTGCAGGCATCATAGGGCAGGAGGGGAGAAATCACATACATATGGGTTCCCCTCTCTCACTCCAACTTTCCCTTCTCATCCACTTTGCCATTCTCTCATTCACCTCTTCCTCCATTCTCCTTCGTTCTTTTCCAAATTCCCGTTCATAGATGTGATTAAGACAATTCATATTTGTTTCTACTTCAACTATGGATTAAAAAGGACGATTCCCAGATAAAAGGCCAACTTCATAATCACCGCCTCTGTGAATCGTCTGCATGTTCCACGAATATCCATAAAGTGACAGCTCATATATAAGGACTGAGTTCTTGTCATTAAAACAGTTGTGTTTTTTCTTATTAATTACTACAGATGTTTGCAGACTAAATCTGAAATTTTGTACACCGCTGACTAGCACAGTAGAGGAGAAGCAAAAGGGATAATTATGGAGTTTATGAAGTCTGTCAAGGTAGGCAACAACGTATAGTGTTGCCAATTTAGAATTTCTCGCTAGGTCTGTAGATATCACTTCTGTTTAGCGGTAATTTTTCAGCGACTGATATATGATATTAGAGCTGTAATGAGAGATATTTCCAAAGTTTTAATGTTATTTAAGATATTGCGGTCTGTTTTCCAGTAGTCGTCTGAAGTTTTATATATTTAACAATTTCTAGCATATTTGAGAAAAAAGGTTGGTGGTGTGGTATTTAAACTTGGCAACTCTGCACGTCGTATGTTGTCAGTGACTACGTGGAACTAGTGTCGAGAGGGTTGTGGTTACTGAGCCGGTCTGGCCCTTCTCTTATTATAGACTTCTTGTTCATCATCCCGACCATTAAATAGCTCCCAGGTAAACTTATGGCCTAGATTATTGTGTAGCTAGCAGATATTGACGCAGAAAGTGCAAACTGACCGAAAGTTTCCAGTTTGTGAGTGGACAGCAGGTTATGTTTCATAGCATGTTAACCTTGACGTCCTTAAATGCATTTTAACTAAGTGGCTCCTAATTGGTCAAATTTCCATGATGTTTTGGTAACCTATGTAAGTGTATAACATTCTTTTAAAGCTTAAACAAAAGGTCTGCCTATTATCTAGACTAGACTCTCACCATCACATTTCAATACCAACTTCCATCATAGCTTTCGTTTATGTAGTCTCTAATAATATATGTTAAAGGTACCTGTGACGCAGCATGACATAAGGTTTTAGTAACTGTGAAATATTCTAGAAGCTGTTCATAGTTTAAACTGAAAATGGCGCAGTCCAAGTTTAGGAGCACCACCCATTTGCACTTTCCAAATTGTATTGTGGATTGCTGTACAGTAAGTAGTATGTAATTACTTGTATGTTGTTGGCAGCTTAACCGTATTGTGACAGTGTTATAACATCGTTGGTTAATTCTCTGAACATTGTAGTTTGAGGCAACTGAGACTGTTGTTAAGCATGATATACCTTATTTCTCTTTCCTTTGTGTATGTGTGTTTATATTTTTCTATCTGTTTATCCATTTGTTCCCAGATGCCTCACTCTCGTAAGCAGTGGCCTCAAACAAATCATCTCCACATCACCCTGTTCAGTGCCACTTCACTGCCCCTCTCCCAGCTCACACCCCCCTCTCTCATATACCTCTCCATTCCATCCCTCTATCTCATCCTCAGCCTCCCCCTCCCCCTCACTCACATACGCCTCGTAAGTCTTGCTCTCTATCCTCTCCACATGGCCAAACCACCTCAATGTATTTCTTCCAATGCTTTCTATCACATCAATATTTTTGTAGGTGACATATGTATATTTGTATTTTTGTATGTATGTATGGTATTGTGTGGGAGAAAGAATTAAATGTAATGTGAGGGGTATCTATTACAGTGGGAGCATAAGGCCATCCTAGCTAAGACAGTCCATAATGGCTTCTGGATCCTTGTAAGTAAATCAGAGAGCTATTGTATCTTTGAACATTTTATCTATCTATCTATTGCCAGATGCCATAATCCCATAAGGGGTGGCCCTTTGACTGAGTTATTTGCTTTAGCTTTACAGGGAGGGGCACTAATTCTCCACCAACCCACTTGTTGACACGTAGGGATCACGTATGGTTTGGTTGTATGGTTACCACCCAGCGTTGTAAATGGTTTCTTGGCTTACAGGAAACCATTTGGCTTGTCACTCAGTGTAAAGCCACCTACAAGGAAAGAAAAGCAATAAGCAGTGACAGGAAAGATGGGAGAAATAGGAAGAGAGGAGGGCAGCCACAGAAAAAGAATGATAAAGGCTAAGGAAGAAGTAGGCAGCACTACATCAAGTGAGTGGATGATAGTTGTCACCACCTACCACTCATGATTTGCTTAATGATCCTAGAAGTTTTGTATGGGATAAAATGTGGAGAAAGTCCTGTACTGAACAGTAATTTGTGAGATATTATACAGATAGGCCTATACAGAATGAGCTCTACATAGGTATTGATAAGCAATGCATGCTGCTCCATTGTCAAATAATGGAGCATTACATGAGGGATGTAAGTTGGGGAGAGGGCAGCAAAATGGCAGAGAACAGGGCAGTATGGAAGCAGTTGTTTGTATTCACCCCATACTGGATTAAGGCATCTAACTAAAGACAGATAGATTATATGAAGTTGGGAAAATTTATGTAAGATTATGAAGGAAATATGTTTTCCGTGATCAGCATTTGTGCCTGTGTAGAATACAGATATATTGTATGGTCAAGGACAAAAGTTTATCTAGTATTGTCCCATCTTATACCATTTCTCTTTTGCTGATCCTCCTGATCTGAAGGAGGCTTCCCATAGATTGTTGTTATTGTTATGGCTGCAGACTCATCTGAATGTAAACTCATTGGACTGCAGGATGAAGTTGATGAAAGTGATGGGTATTCCCCATGTGTGAAGTAGACTTGTTGGTTTAATAGGTCAGCATTTGTCTTTCAGTATACTGTACTGTGCAGCAGAAATACCAATTAATTGTGCTGTTGAATATGTACAGGATGTATGGATACCAGCCACAGGCAGCACAACAGTACCAACAACCTGGGCAGGACCAGTACCAGCAACAGGGATACCAACCACAGGTGATGACAGTACTTATAACTCTATTTATTCAAGTGAGAATATTTTGCAATGGTCGGTATGTCCAGTAACTACGGTAATGCATTATATAGGATTCATTTTAATGAGTGTGTGATTAAGTTTTTGGAAGAGTTTTGTAGCTGTGCATAAATATCATACAAGTAGATAAACTTCTGTTCAGTAGTGTGTTTTGGTTGAGTTAGTTATTGGGTACTGTGCTGTAATTTATAGATGGTAATATAATAATGAGTTTTAATAATACTGAAACAGGGGTACCAGCAACAACAGCAAACCTATCAGCCCCAAGGACAGCAGGGGTACCAGGCACAGCAGCAGCAGCCACAGCATGGGTACCAGCCACAGCCTCAGCAGTATGGCCAGCAATACCAGCAGGAACAATATGGGGCACACCAGCAGCAGCAGCAGCAGCAGCAGCAACAACAACAAGCATCATTCCAGGAGTTTATAGACACACAAGAAAATACAGAGGTAAGTTTGATCTTGTTCTTTAAGTAGTGACTTTTCATTTGATACCCTATGAATGTCATAAAAGGTGGACATATATGTGTTACGTAGTGAATTCCAGGCATGCTTTCTGGGCACTGGCGTTTTAGTACCTGCAACACCCTCCTCCCCCAGGCCTTGAGGACTGTATTTTTTTTTCTCTCTCTCTTTTTAAAAGGGTCTCAGACCCTCCAATCCCAGAGTCTTTTGGGGCATCCAGCATTCATGGATTATAATTTGCCTGTTTTTGTTGCAGGGTGTTCGGTTCTCTTGGAATGTGTGGCCTGCAAGCCGAATTGAAGCCACCCGAATGGTTGTACCTGTTGCTGCCATGTACACCCCTCTTAAGAAGCGTGATGACCTGCCTCCCATTTGTTACGAGCCACTGAAATGTACCCAGATGCAGTGTGGAGCCATACTCAATCCTCTCTGTCAGGTGTGGGACTAACAACCTCTTTTCACCCCATGTTATTCATATCGTTTGTGGTACCTTCAGATGGTTGTATTCAACTTATGGTGAACATTTCATAGTGAATGGGTTAAAAATGACTACTGGTATATCTAACTCCCCACCTCCATCCCAAATTTTAAAAATATCTGTTAACACTGTTGTAGTGAAGAGCTAAAGAAGGCTCCACAGTATATGATCATCTTGTCAGTTGAATTCCAAAAATACCACATTCTGCAAGAGGGTTAGTAGCCATACTTAACCCCTCTTTTTTTTCTTTTTTTTTCCCCCAGTATCTGGTAAGCTAAGTAAAATCATTTGGAGGTAGCAGGATAAGATGAGTAAGATGTCACCATACTGGAAGTAGATGAAAACTAGTGTAGTATCATAGTTGACCTGTACTGTGATAGTGTCCTCATCACATGTCTGTCTCTTGGGAGAAGTCAAGAGATGATACAATATAAATTTATAAGTTACAGTTCTGTACAGTAATGTTATGTTTATATATCTCTGTATTCTATCATAATGACATGGCCTTTATAATGACTTTTTTCAAGAAATAAAGCTTGTATGGTATGTATGCTTTATAGATCTGTAACAGCCTTTCATATTCACAGGTTGATTTTAGATCAAAGATGTGGGTGTGTTGTTTCTGCTTCCAGCGTAACCCCTTCCCCAGCTCCTATGCCTCAATCAGTGAACAGAGTCAGCCAGCAGAGCTCTTCCCTACCTACTCCACCATTGAGTACACCATCATGGTATGCTGCTTAAGGATATGGGTGTTTTGATATCGTTATTGTGAGTTTCTGAGATAGGATCAGAGATATTTTTCTAGCATTCTAATTCTTGTGTGTGCGTGTGCATATAATGCACAGATGCGGCGTGTGACCTGATTGTTATTTAATCTTTCCCTCATCCACACAGCGGCAGCAAACCTTGCCACCCATTTTCCTGTTTGTGGTGGATACATGTGTGGATGAAGAGGAGCTGGGAGCCCTTAAGGAATCCATCACTATGTCCCTCTCCCTAATGCCAGCTAATGCTCTAGTAGGACTCATCACATTTGGACGTCATGTCCATGTGAGTATATATATTTTTTTTAATGCACAGTTATTGAGCAGCCAGATAGTAAACTGATGTTGATCACAGAGTTTTCATTCGTTTGCAAATTATGATTGTTCAAATTATGATTGTCTCATAATGAACTTCAAATAATACCAGTAGTGCTTGTTCAGTAATATGGTAATAGAATACTGTATTAACTTTAAATACCCAGAGGCCAATCTAGTTGTTACCCACTTGGCTGTACAATGCATTCAGTCTTAGAGGTCTCCTCTCATCCCTTCAATTGAAACTGATTGGTGGATGGTAGCCACACTAAATTCTGTGTATGTGAAAGTGACCATCATACAAATTCAGTTATGTTATTAATCCCTTCAGAGTGAGATGTCTTCCTCAAGCTCTCTGAAACTTTGTTGTGGCAGAGCAGTAATGTTGGTGTTGTAATTGAGGGGTAAAAGTGGTTAACCGTTATTTTGTTGTTTCAGGTGCATGTACTGGCAAATGAGGTAATGAGGAAGCAGTATGTATTCCCAGGCATGAAAGATCAGACAGCCAAGACAGTGCAGGAATACCTTGGAGTTGGACTTAAGACAGCACAGCCTCAAGTATGATATTATTTTGTAGTACAATCATGTACAAGAGAAAGTAGGTGGCTGGCAACCTGAGAAATATTACCACAAGGGTAATGTTTGGCTACAAGTTGGACATTCTAGCCACACGGTCATTCAGTTTTAAGCAGCAACTGTGTGATGTCATTTGTCATTTGGCTGGTCAGTTTGATATGAATGTACTGTATTGTGTGGCTAAATTTTATTCCTTATATTTGTTTGTAAGCCGTGCTATTTGATGAATGTTTAGATTTTCATGTACACTGTATGTGATTCTAGTTAATTGTAATTGATACCATTGTCTGTGAGAATTTCTTGTAGGAATTGCTTATACAGTAATTTGTGACTGTTTTGCAGTTACACATGTATGCCAGATTAAAAAAATAGTAATATAATTGTGTATGTACAAGCAGCAGATGCCAGGGCAAGCAGCACCGGCTCCTCAGCCTGGCCAGATGAACAACCGGTTCTTGCAGCCAGTACAGGAGTGTGAGATGATGCTGCAAGACATCCTGTCAGACCTTCGCAAAGACCCCTGGACCGTCAACACCGGCAAGAGACCACTGAGAGCTTCAGGGGCAGCTCTGTCCATTGCCATTGGTCTCCTTGAGGTTAGTACTGCCTGAGGTGAAACAAATAGCAATAGCTAAGGGAGAATTCTTGCAGGTGATAGTGACCAGATATATTACACCAGTTATAAGCTAGGGGTATTGCCCTCTGTTTAAATAGTAGGGTAATTTCTGAAGGTTGGATGTCTGAAGGCAATGAGTGACCAAACCAAATGGTTTCCTATAACCCAGGAAACCATTTACTATGCTGGGTGGTAACATTTTAACAAAATGATGTCTGGTGCTCTAGTGGGTTAAAGAGCTCCAACCAGATAGAGCTTGTAAGGTTTCCATCTGAGGGTTGGTTGGGGTTTGCAGTTCACATAATGCCTCTCTGAATTAAATGAGTCTGGTCACCTTTGCCTGGAATGTCAGGACTGTGCAGCCTCGTCTTGGCCCCTTACATTCCTGAATGGACATAAAAGGGTTGGATGGATGGATTTTTTAATATATTTTTGTTGCAGGCGTGCTACCCCAACACTGGAGCTCGGATCCTGACCTTCCTCGGTGGTGCGTGCTCATATGGCCACGGCATGGTGGTGGATGATGACCTCAGGAAGCCCATACGTTCTCACCACGACATTGAAAAGGTCGGTACTAGACATATTATGGTTACCTGGTGGTTTATTGGGTTCAGGCACTCCAGTTAAGATTTTTATGTGTCCGACTCTGGGCATAGGCTTTTACAGCCAGTTATCAAGGCCCAGTAGTCCTCCTACATACCATACACCTCTTCATGTCACCACTTCGGTGCTAACACCCATCGTCCATATTGAATACATGCTAGGGCTGTCTCATACAGGACTGGTGTATTGGTATTAGCGGGGGTATTTTTATGACATGTCAGCGGGTCTTCTGGTAGATCAGTAAAGCCTGATTTAATTAAATTCAAATCCTTAAACTGTTCTCTGCCCCTGTGGGGGATAAATAATGCTGCATAAAGATTAGCAGCTGATCACTCCACCACAGTTGACCACCAAGTACAGTATTCTATTATCCTTAGAATGAAAGCTAACAGTACCATTAGTAAGTTTTTGATAACTAGGATGGTATAAAATATTGCAGGATTTTGATGGTACAGTACAATATGCAACTGATACTTGTGCTTGGTCAGCATGTGATTAGTTTAGTACTGTATTTAGTTTTTAATCATCATCATCATCTTGACCTCCTTTCCTACCCTACAGCAGGGGGAGGAGTAGCAACATCCAGACTGCTCAAGTTTGCACACTCATTGGACCACGCTTCCATTCACTTATTATGCAAGCCCCCGGAATCCTGGCTCTATCCGATACGGCAAAAACTTTCACCACCTTCTGTAGCTTCACATAAACGTATTCGATAGAGTTATTCCAAATGCTTTCACGTTAAAAAGGGGTGCCAAATCCCTGATCATGCACTTCTTCCAACTTTAATCCAGTCAGCTCGATCTCTTGTCAGTCCCCTAGCCTCACCAACTTCCATACCTCTCCCATTCACACACTCTTCCACCATATCCCTCCACCTTCTCCTTAGCCTACCTCTCCTCCTCCCTCCTTCAAATTTGCTGATATACCTCTTTCACCACTATATAGTTATCCATTCTCTCCACATGACTATATCATCACGTTACACTCTTCAATTCTGGTTTACACAGACTTCCTCACTCCTCATCTTTCAGGAATCACATTATTTTGTATCCTATCCACTCTCTGTACTCCACACACATTCCTCAGCAGTCCCATCTCCACTGCTTTCATTCCTGACTTCGTTTTCATGCCACACCATAGTCTCACATCCATATGGTAAAGTTGGCACTAACACTCCTTTATGCAAGCCTTGTGCAGCTGCAACACTCAAGCCTCTGTTTCTTATCAAGGTCTTCATAGCACCAGCTACCCTCCTTCCTTGTGCCACTCTACTTTCCACATCTTTTGCACATTTTCCTCTCTTTTTCACCCACGTATTTGAACTCTCTCATCAATTCCAGTCTCTTCCCATTGACTGTAACATCACACTGGGAGTTACCTTCTCTCTCAGTTACCATCACTTTACTCTTTTCTACATTTACTCTCAAGGCATGACGCTCACAGTCATCAGCAAAACTCTGCACAAGTCTACCAAGCTTTTGTCTGCTATTTGCAAGTAGCACTGCATCATCAGCATACAACAGATTTGAGATATTCCATCCATCACCATTCGTTACCAATGCCATCCCTCTCTCCATTACTCATGTATTTACTACTCTCATCACCCCATCCATTTAAATATTGAACAACCATGGGGACATCACACAACCTTATTGCACACCCACATTGATCATGAACCATTCACTTAGATGCCCATTTACCCTTACACATGGCTCACTACCATCATAAAAACTCCTGAAGGCACCTAGCAGCTTACCATCTACACTGTACATGCGCAAAATCTTCCACAATCTTTCTCTGTCAACTTTGTCGTATGCTTTTTCCAGACCCACAAATGCCATAAACATCTTATAGTCCTAATCACAAGCCTTCTTCACTATCTGTCTCACTGCAGTTATTTGATCCACACATCCTGTGCCTCTGCTAAAGCCACCCTGTTCATCACTTACTAGGACTTCCGATATCTCTCTTACTTTCTCAATAATAATTCTTCTATATACCTTCCCTGCAAGACTCAGTAATCTTATGCCATAATAATGCTTGCACTCACTTTGCTCACCTTTATTTTTGTACAGGGGTACAACCACAGCCTTTTTCGACTCTGCTGGCACAGTTTCACTCATCCATGCCTTCTTACTTATCTCCAACAAGCTCTTCATGCTGCTTTCTCCACTACACTTAATCATCTATGCATACACCTCATCAACCCCAGCTGCTTTCCCATTTTTCAGCCGCCTCACAGCACTCTTGACCTGTGCAAGTGTTGCTTTTCCTGGCACTGCATTCCTACTCCACACACCCCCAAAACCAATCATGTTTACATTCGCTCTGCTCTCTCTATTCCCATTCATCAGGCTTTTCAAAATATTTTCTCCATCTGGTCCTTACTTCATCCCTATGGGTTTTAATCTATCAGTTACATCCTTCACACTTGCACATTTCTTTCTGCTTCACCTCTACATTTTTTTTTTTTCCAATGCTACAATTATTTTACTTTTAGGACAACTGCCAATACATGAAGAAAGCGATAAAGTTCTACGAGGGCCTGGCAAAGCGTGTAGCAGACAATGGGCATGTGGTTGACCTGTATGCCTGTGCCCTGGACCAGGTTGGCCTGCATGAGATGAAATACTGTGCCAACTACACCGGGTTAGTACACCTTGGTCTCTACATGACCTTTTATGGTACTATTCATCTTGAACAGACTATGTTGTTTTGGTTGTAGATTACTGTAATCGGGTATGGTATTCCAATGCTGATATAATCTTATACGATAGTAAAAAAATGTGTTCATTAAGGAATTATGACATTGTGGAGAGCTGTTTTTATCAGTCATTTCTTTTCTCAGACTGAAATTTCTCTGTTATTTAGATATAGTGAGATTTACTGTACCGTACCTGTATTTCAGTTTAAGCCCCTTTCATACACCTCAGGCCATGACTAACAATTTGGTTCTTTTCCTGTTTCAGTGGCCATATGGTTCTGGGCGACTCGTTCAATTCGTCTCTCTTTAGAACAACATTCCAGCGTGTGTTTGCCAGAGATGAGAAGGGCAACCTAGAGATGGCTTTCAATGCTACACTCGAAGTCAAAACATCAAGGGAACTAAAGAGTAAGTATCAATTTCATTGTTGTTTGGTATCTGTATGAATTTTATTCCTTGGTTTTTAGTTGCTGGAGCTGTTGGACCATGTCAGCCTGTGAGAAGGGTCCTTGTATGTCTGAAGAACATCAAAAGAAGCAACTGCAAATAGTGACACAGTTTATTTATTCCCCTGTTTGTAGTTACTGTAGAGCTTGGGACTGATTTTATCTTATTTTTATTATTAATTGTCCTTCCTCTTCAGTCTTTCTTTTCTTCGTTCTTTCCACTTCCTTTTGCCTACGGGTGACTTTACACTCCCTCTTCTGTCTTTCTTCATTCCTTCCCCTTCCTTCTGCCTATGGTTGACTCTACACTGAGTGACAAGCCAAATGATTTCCAGGAAACCATTTACTACGTAGGGTGGTAACCATATAACCAAATTATGGCGTCTTGTGGTTTAGTGGGTAATTAAGGCACTCCAATCAGATTGAGCTTGTGTAGGTTTATATCCAAGGGGTGGTAGGAGTATATTGCTCTCGTTATGCCACTCAGGGATGAGTGAGGCTGGTCACTCTCATCTTAAACGTCAGGACCAACTTGCCTAACCTCAGGCTTCTCCGCTTCTCATGGGGCAACAAAGGATTGGATGATGGATAGATTATTTATTTATTTATTATTATTTTTATTATTTTTTGTAGTTGCTGGAGCTCTTGGCCCTTGCGTATCAGCCAGTGAAAAGGGCCCTAATGTGGCAGACATGGAGATAGGAATTGGGAACACCACCAAGTGGAAGCTCTGTGGCCTCACTCCAAGCACCACCGCAGCCATCTTCTTTGAGGTGGCCAACCAGCAGGGCAGTGATGTCCCAGGTGGTCGAGGCCATGTCCAGTTCATCACACGCTACCAGCACCCATCCGGCCAAACCAGGGTCAGGGTCACCACTGTTGCTAGAAAGTGAGTTACCTTGGCCTCTTGTATCCTCCTTGTAAGGTTTCTGTGCCTCTTCTGCCTTTCTTTTAGGATTTCTGTGTAAACCTAAGTCTTTGGTTACTATTTGGATCACTCCACCAGCCAGACCTGGGTCAGGGTCACCACCATTCCCGGAAAGTTGGTTGCCTTTTCCTCTTCTGTCCTCCTTATAAGATTTTGTAGGTCTTTTGCTTTCAGAATTTCTATATTACCCTGAGTCTCCTTGGTTACTAATGAAAACCAGAGCTGGGCACTTCCTCAGTCACTTCCGCAAACTGCAAATTCCGCAGTTGCAGAAGTGTGATTTTGTTTGGAGATTTGCATTTATGACAAAATTTACAAAAATTTACTGTTTTGCATTTGCAGAAGTACTTCTGCAAATGCAAACCTGCCTGCAAACCAGCCTGACCTCTGAGAACTTTGGGTGGTTTGTTTTTATGAATGGCAACATGGACCTGCTTAAGATGGAGTTGCCTCAGTTGTTGGAGGAGACTGACAGTGACTGAGGAGTGAGGACTGAGGAGGTCAGAGCAGAGGAATAGAGGTGGACTGGTGTGCCAGTTTCAGGTGTGACCTGTGAAATGTAATTATTTCATTGATTTGTCTATGGTAGTGAGTGCTTTACCCTTGTTTTGTTGTAAATACAGCTTAATATACCAATATAATAATATTTATAGTACTGCAGTACCCCATTATTGCCTGACTCATAATTAATGGCTTCACTAATTAATGAGTTCTTCATAAAAAAAAAAAAGTCTGAAAAATACAGAAAATAAGCTGGAGGAATATGAACTGAATTGGTAAGGTCTTTGTGCTGAAAAAGCTATATGTACATATAGCGTTCACTCTTTTGTTCGTTTTTGTGTGTTTATTTGAAAGAGAGAGTATTGATGCAAACAGTATTGTAATAACCCCCGGCATTGAACAACCTTTACAATACTGGTGTCGGTGGTGTCATGAGCTATAAAGAATGTGAACAATTATGAAAAGGGAACGAAGATCACTGGTGTGTTTACACGACCCTACACTACCTTCCCAAGCAGTCAGGCGGCCTCTTAATCTCAGATGTTTTTGCCCATATGACACATGCACCGTAACTTTATGAATTCTTCAGAAAATCGTAGTGAATCATAGGATGGATTTAGGAAGCTAAAAAACACATTGCTAGGTGCACTAAATGGTTCTCATTACATCTGTAAGAAAAATAAATTGATTTTGAAATCCTTGAAAAATGGTTGTGTGGTCAGCCAGGGTGCATGAAAACTCATTGAGGGGTTAAGCCGTTAAGCCATATAATTTTTTTCCTGCGCAATGGAAGAAACTTACTCTGTGTATTCGAAGGCAGGTTTTGTTTCCCAATTTCCCAGCAGTAGGTTAGGTTAGGTTTGGTTAAATTATTAGGTACAGTTAAATTAGGTTAGGTTAGGTTTAGTTAAAGACTAAGGACAGTCCCTTCCACCATTATGCTGAGGAATCAAACAAGAATTGGCACAGCCGAACAGTTAAAAGCAACGGGGAAACAGATTTAAGAAGAAATATTTATTTATGGGTCATGCATTACACTATCAGTGGTTCATAGGTAGTGCAATTACTAAATGCCATTTTCAGGAAGACGTCAAGAATTAGCGATTTTCAAGAATTAATGAAGGGGGGTTGGGACGTGATCCTCGCTAATTTGGGAGGGTTACTGTGAATATAATTTTACTATATAATTTTATGTATCCCATTCAGTACTGCAGACAATTTCCAGACTTCATTATTGTTAGTCGGAATATCATCATCATCATCTTCGTTTTTCGTCCTTCTGTTCCCATATTCAAACTGGGGTTGGACGTGCGATGGCTCTTCTCCACTGCTTCCTATCCTGGATTAAATCTTCTCCAATACCCGGTCTTTCCATATCTTAAGTTACAACACTTTTCCAGGTCTTCTTAGGTCTTCCTGGCGGTCGACTTCCCACCACTTCCAGTTCCTCTGCTATTCTCACACAGCTCCCTTCCTCACTCCTCCTCACGTGACCAAACCATCTAAGCCGCTTCTGCCTCAAGATGATATTCAGATCCTTCACCCCGCGTCTTCTTGCTACCTCCTCACTCAAAACTCTGTCCTCCCATCGCACTCCTGCCATGTATCTTAACATTCTACGATCAGTACTCCTCAGAACATTCATCAGTCTATCTGTCAAAGCCCATGTTTCAGCACCATATATCAATACTGGTCTGATGCAGGCCTCATATATTTTACTTCTGTATCTCAGTGTTATGTGTTTGTTGACCAGCTGTTTCATTCCACTTTAGCCATGCTGCCCTCACTCTTGTTCTGACTGATCTCCACCCCTGCTTCGCAGTCCAATATATCTCCTAGATAGCAGAACTACTGCACTTCCTGTAGTGTGCCTCCATTCACCTCTAGCGCATTTTCTGCTTCATCTCCCTCCGCCTCTTTTCATATGCAGGCTGGGCAGCGGAAATTTTGCACTTCTCTCAAATTCCGCAGACCTGAACACCTTCTATGGCAGCACTTATTACACTCTGTGCACAACACTGAGTTCACTCCTACTCCTCTGCCACAGCATCCACATGGCCATTTTCCTTACTGAATTCTTTCTACTGGTTTCTTGCCTATCACCATTACCTTTGTCTTATCCATATTTATTTTCATTCCCCTCTTCTCCATTCCATTTTTCCATCTATTAAGCATTTCCACTACTTCTTCCTTAGTCTCCACTGTTAGCACTAGGTCATCAGCATGCAGCAATTCCCACGGTCCTTCCCCCCTACATTCCCGTGTTGCCTCCTCCATTACTATGTTAAACAGCAATGGACTGAGTGCTGACCCTTGATGTACCCCAACTCCTATTCCAAAATTTCATGATGTTCCTGCTATTGTCTTGACTTTTGATCTTGTATCAATATAGAGAGACATGACAGCTGCAATGAGTCTCTCAGGCACATTCTGTCTTCTCAAGGCCCACTCTATAACTCTCCTTGGTACTCTATCAAAAGCTTTTTCCAAGTCCACAAACACATGGTACAAGCATTTCCTCCTTTGTTGAAACTTTTCCTGCAACTGTGTCATGATGAATATTGCATCTGTTGTGGATTTACCTTCGCAAAATCCAAACTGTCGGTTATCTATCTTCACTACCTGCTTCAGCCTTCCTTCCAGCACTCTTTCGAATATCTTCATTCCATGCTCCAACAGTCTGACTCCTTGGTACTTTCCACACAGAAGGGCATCTCCTTTGCCTTTATAAATTGGCATTGTCAGAATAGAGTAAATAAAAATATGTAGTGGATGGATAACTGGAGACGATTTTTAACCCCGTGATTACAAAAAATCTATCTATCTATTGCTAGACGCCTCAGTCCCGCACGGGGTGGCCACAAACAAATCACCTCCATGTCGCTCTGTCCTCCGCCATTTCACTACCCCGCTTCCAACTCACACCCCCCTCTCTCATGAACCTCTCCACTCCATCCCTCCATCTCATCCTCGGCCTCCCCCTCCCTCTCGCCCCCTCCACCTCACTCACATACACTCTCCTCGTTAGTCTTTCACACTCCATCCTCTCCACATGCCCAAACCACCTTAACGTGTTTCTCCTAACGCTTCCTATCATGTCCACAACCACACCACAACGCTCCTTCACTTCCTCATTTGTTAGTCTATCTCTCCATGTGACTCCGCATGCTCCTCTCAAATAACTCATTTCCAATGCTGTCACTCTTGACTTCTGTCCTTCCAACAGGGTCCAAGCTTCACTTCCATATGTTGGAGTTGGTATCACAATACTGTCATGTAACAACTTTTTCACTTCCATGCTCACCTCCCTGTTTCTTATCACTGCTTTCAACGAACCAGCAACCTTCCTTCCCTGCTGCACCCTTCCAAGCACCTCACCCTCCAGACATCTATCTTTACTCATCACACTACCCAAGTACTTAAATGCACTCACATTCTACATGTCCTTCCCCATCCAATCTCACTGTACATTCACTGGCTTCACTTCTCTCAAAAAAAATCATCCTAAATTCTAAAAGTAACCAAAGTAAACTGAAACTGACGCTGTGGTACTAAAAGAGATAAAGATGGTTTGCGTTTGCATTTACATTTGCGTTTGTGGAACCGCAATTATCAAGAAGCTTGCGGATTTGCGGTTGTGGAAGGTAGTGGTTTGAGTTTACGGATTTGCGGGGTGGAAGTAAACTTTCATTTGCAGTGCCCAGCTATGATGGAAACTCCTCACTCTAACTATACCTATCCATCAGCTGACCTGGAAAGTGTTTGGGATCTTTATCTCCTTGGTTATTTGTGAAATCATCCCTTCAGTGTATAGAATCCTTCTCAGGTTTGAGTAAATGCACTATACAGTAGTTATTTTGCCACTATCACTTGCCTGATACTGCATCTTGTAAGGGATGACCCAAACAGAAGGATCTTTATCTCCTTGGTTATTTGTGAAATCATCCCTTCAGTGTTTAGAATCCTTCTCAGGTTTGAGTAAATGCACTGTACAGTAGTTATTTTGCCACTATCACTTGCCTGATACTGCATCTTGTAAGGGATGACCCAAACAGAAGGATCTCCTGGCATGCCATTCCCTGTTGAGTAGCAATACATTTGTGAGAGAGAGGGAAGATAAAGAGGAGTATTTGAGAGTGGTATATGAGGATAAAGTAGCCTGAAGGTGCTTCTGTCATAACCATCTCTTGCTGAGGGATTCCAAGGAGGGAACATTGTGTCAGAGATGATGATTGATGTAATGCTTCAGTATATAGTGAATGCAACAGTTTGCTACAAAATCTCTCTACTCTTTTCAGTTGGGCAGATCCTCAGAGTGGACAACAGTACATTTCCCTTGGCTTTGATCAGGAGGCATCGGCAGTGTTGATGGCTCGCTTGGCCGTCCATCGGTCAGAAACAGACCAAGACGGAACAGATGTCCTCCGATGGGTTGACAGAATGCTTATAAGATTGGTAAGCTTAACACTCTTACATAGGACCCCTGTCTATACTTCATAATCCCTAGAATGTGGGTGACTTCCTTTTTGGCTAATTTTTGTTGCTGTTGCATCATTGTTTTTCTCTCTCCAACTTGAAAAAGGCCTCTTGTGCTGAAAAAAGTCTATTAAGGCTGTATCAGACTTCTTAAATCTGAAAAATCTTTCCTGAGCTGAATATATTTGTCTGGTAGCAGCAGCAATAAACTAAAAATGTTAGTTGGATTCAGAGGGTTAAGGATTATGATAGTGAGGAAAGTTACTGGTATGAATTATTGTATGTCAGTATTTGGCACGATCTGATAGTCGGAGGCGGAGGAAAGATTTAAGAAGTGGAGAGATGGTAGGGGGCACAAGGGCTTAAGGGTAAATGCAGATAACACAAAAGTGATGATATCTAGGGTTGGTGGCGGTACAATCAGAGGGGAGGGAGAGTGGCCATGTGCAGTTTGCCACAAAGGTGTGGGAAGTAATTCCATCTTGTGCAGTGTTTGTGATAAATGGGTGCACAAGAGATGTAGTGGTTTTAGAGGTAGACTGCGAGATAATGCTGATTTTATGTGTGCGGCATTTTAGGGAGAGCAGGTGGAGATTGTTAGGCGTGAAAGGATTGAACTTGCTGGTGAGTCTCTTGAGTGTGTGGAAGAGTTTTGTTATTTGGGAGACATGTTATATGCCGGAGGTGGGGCTGGAGTTAGCTCGTTTGCTAGGGTGAGAAGTGGTTGGAAGAAGTTCAGGGAGCTGTTGCCTCTCCTGACATTGAGAGGACTCTCCTTACATGCTAAGGGGTCTTTGTATGCAGCATGTGTTAGGAGTGTGATGCTGTATGGTAGTGAGACCTGGGCAGTAAAGGAAGAGGATATTCGCAGGCTTAAACGTACAGAAATGACAATGATTTGGTGGATGTGCAGTGCGTCCCTGCGTTCAAGGCCTGGGGGGGGGCTGGGTTTACGATGGAAGAGTTGAGAGGCAGGATGGGACTGGAGTGTATTGGTGTTGTGATGAGGAGAGGTAGGCTGAGGTGGTTTGGACATGTGGAGAGGATGGGGGATGATAATCGGGTGCAGAGGGTGAGAAGTGTCAATATTGGGGGAGGGGTTGGGAGGGGTAGACTGAGAAAGACATGGGACGAGGTCATTAAGTGTGACAGGAGGCTGCCAAAGATCGAGCAGCATGGAAAGCCGCCATTAGGTGATCAAGGCCGACACATGCAAGCATGTTGGAGCCTTCAAAAACAAAACAAAACGAATATTTGGCACGATCTGATGATAGGTAAAAAGCATGAATAACAAATGTAGGTATGTCAGCTGTAGAGTGGGTTCCATTTGTTGCTCTCTGTGGCTGTATCTGTCCTGTTTTGAGCTGAGAGCCAGTTAAATCTCAAATGGAGCTGTTTAGTTATAGATTCAATGGTCATTTCTGGTGTTTTGATTGTAATTAAGTACTATTTTGCCATTTTTCACCTTGCAGTGCCAGAAGTTTGGAGACTTCACTCCCAACGATCCAAACAGCTATAGATTCCAGGAAAACTTCAGTCTCTACCCACAGTTTATGTTCCACCTCAGACGCTCCCAGTTCCTGCAAGTCTTCAATAACTCACCTGATGAAACATCATTCTACAGGTCAATTGATCTGAGAGATGTTGTTGACATTCAGTTGCTAAGTGTCAGAGCTTCTTTTGTATTGCATGACATGGAAATATGTATGTGCATTGTTTGATATTTTTCCTGTGACAGAACTTTTAAAGTTTGTGTGTGTTTGCTTGTGTGCATGCATCAAAGCAAGTTTACAGATAGTACATATTCCAGTAAGGTTTAATTCTGGTATATTTGTATTGATATCATTGCAGTTATTACCCTCAGTGATACAGAAAGATTGTCTTCAGCTACTTACCAACTTGTGTGGTTCATTCATTTGGGCAAATTTTAGTTAGTATCTAATTCTGTCAAAATATTTTCTGGCCCTGGATCCTATCTTACCCCACCTTGGAGTGGGAAAGGAGGTCTGGATGATGATGATGATGATGATGATGATACATATGTTCTTACTCTCAGGTGTATGTTGAACCGTGAGTGTGTGATGGAGAGCCTGACCATGATCCAGCCAACACTGCACAGCTATTCCTTCAATGGCAATGAGGCAGTCATGCTTGACACGTCATCCATTCAGCCAGATCGCATCCTTCTCCTCGACACATTCTTCTTGGTTCTTATCTTCTTGGGGGAGGTCAGTGTAAAAAAAAAAAAAAAAAAAGTATGGAAATAAAGTAAATCCATTTTTAAAATTCATTTTTTTTTTCTCTCTCTCTCTGCTTTTATTCAAGGATTATCATTTGTTGTGTCACTTTTATTTTTATAGATTTTTCAATTTTGGGTGTATTTCAGACAATGGCTGCATGGAAGAAGGAAGGATACCATGAGCAAGAGGAATATGCCTCATTCAGGGACCTTTTACAAGCACCAGTTGATGATTCTCAGGATATACTTGCTACAAGGTTCCCCATCCCTCGCTATGTAGAGACGGAGCAAGGTGGCTCACAGGTTAGTTGCCATCTCATGTTTTATGTCTTCCATCCCCTCTCTCATCCTCTCTCCCTGGTCCCCTGTTTTCTGTTACATCTAATTCTGCTGCTTCTTTTTCCACAACCCTGCTGCTGTACAAGTATAATTATTTAAACCCACTTTTCATTCTTATTTACACCTTAGAAGAAGCTCCAAATTGAAGAAAAAAAGGTGTTATCTTGTAATAGATAATTTTCCTGAATGTGGATATAATTTTTCATCTCTGTAATTTCAACCTTTTGGTTAGTTTGGTGAGTGTAGCACATATACAGTACCGATGTGTCTTACCATTTTCATACTGTAATTGATATTGAACAGTACTGAATGGTAGTGGCAGAAGTTTGCCTGCTGTTCCATTGTGTCAGCTTTACATTATGGTATGTCTTTACTTTCTTGTTTGATTATCTGCTGGTAGAAATCCATACTAGGGCTCTGTCAGCTTAGAAATTGTCTTTTTAGCCATTGAGCTATATCAGATTACCTGCAAAAGTATGAAAATCAGACCCAAATTAAGGTGAAAGGAGTACTGAATATTTGCCGTAACTTGAGTTAAATACAGTACCCTCAAAGCATCAGATACAGCAAAGTGGTCAAGTGAGGATTGGCTGTATCTGAACCCTTTGGAAAATAGGATTATTGGTTTTTGTGGTGATGGTGATTTACTTTATTCTCATTAACCATTTCAGGCAAGATTCCTGTTGTCAAAAGTGAACCCCTCGCAAACCCACAACAACGCCATGTATGGAGGAGTAAGTGCAATTTATCATCTGAGTTCTTAGTATTTTTTATTGTTTAGTTGCTTTTGTTTTTATGATTTTGTTATATTACCAGTATTGATTAGTTTTGTTCACCTTTTACTTAGCAAGTCTTTACTTTTGTTGTTGGATTCACAAACTCAAAATTTGTAGTTCTGTACTTTTATTTTCAGAATTTTGTTAACAGTAGCTAATAGTGTACTGTAGTTCAAGTGGATTGGATTTATTAATTCGGAATTCCCAATTTTGACCTTTCAGTCAGCCATCCCAGACCCCAATACAACGGTATTTATACTGTACTGTGTTTATTTTGGTGAAGGTGCTGATGGTGATGGTGGTGGTGGTGGTCAGCAGTCAAGTTCCCACACAATATTTTAGTTATATTATTTATTTATTAGTTTATGTATTTATTGGTATTGGTGGAGGTGTAAAGACAGCACGCCATAATTGTTTAAGGAATATTGTAGAATTATTCAAACACAATGCTCACACATCGTACATGATGCTTTTGCACATTGGAGCTGTAGAAATGTAGCTGCTTATGCTGGGGTAGCACCTGTAGAATATTGTAACTATAAGGTCTATTTTTTTAAAATATTGGAACTGTCTTTTATTGGGCCCTAGAGTTGCTGCTGCTTTCTGTGCTGTACCAAAGCATTTGAGTCTCAGTGAATGAAAGTTGAAAAAAAATGTTACATTATGCTTCTAAGATACTATACCATTATAATGTGAATGTATGGGTAGTAGTAGTTGTTCCCTAGGCAGTCTGGCCAAACAGCCCCGAGTCCCGAAGGAAGGCCACGGCCGAGACCGGGCTTTCCCACAGAGCTCTCAAGGAGTGTATATTGTGTTGTTGGCGTAGGTGATTGTGTGCAGTGCAGTCTTCCATGATGTGTTTAATTGTATGGGGTGCTGTGTTACATCCTGGATAGGCATCAGCGACGGAGTCATCCAGCCTCTTCTGAAAACCTAAGAGGGCTGGATGATGCCCACACATCTTAGCCTGGCCAGGTGGACCCTGTCCTCACGAGTGAGATAAGATTTAGAATGATGGATATCAGGAGGCCGTCCATGCAGCTGTTGTCTTTAAGTGACTGAATGGAGCGGTGAGTGATTTGAGTATGGATATGCTTCTGGAAGCTGGTCTGAGGCGGGCAGGGGGGGAAGAGATGACAGTATTTGTGTATGACATTGTGTGCTGGGTGTTGTTTTGATGTTCCTTGGTGTGTGTGGATGTGCTGCCATGTAGTGTAGTGGATGTTGTAGGTTTGTAGGGGCTGCAGCAAGGATTTGGGTGCCTCTCATGTCTAGATGATCCTTGACTTTGAGGACTTTGGTTTCTTGGTGTAGGTGGTCTGTAGGTGTAGTAGCTGTGCAGCCTGTGATTATTTTTAGGGCCTTGTTTTGTATGGTCTGAAGAGTGTTATAGTGTATTTTAGTGAGGTTAGGAGCCCAAGCAGGGCTTGCATAATTCATCACTGAACGTATATATTATTTATATACTGTGGTGGTTGAATGTTTGGGTATCTTAGCTCTGTATACATTTTGAAAGAAAACTACATCTGGCTTTAAAGTTTCTCACAGTCACAGTCAGATATAGCTGTGCTTGTGTTGTAGAGGAAAGCAGTGGTATCTGATTCTTATCCCTGTCATATAACAAAAATAATTTCTCTTTCACAATAAAGTGACATTTACTGATAATGTTTTACATAATTGCCCAAATGCAATTCTTTCAGTGAAAATAAGCATTAAAAAAATGCTGGGAAAAACATTTTACTTTTGTGAAAGGGATAAGTTAAAAAACAGGACAAGATACTTGTACACACAATGAATGTCATCAGTTGGAGAGAGTGGATGTAGATTGGATGGTGAAAACGGTGCCTAGGAGTGAGTTTGAAGGTGGGAGGTGTGTTAGGCCCAGAAGGTAGGTGGATGTAGTAAATGAGTGTTACAAAGTGAGGAATGAAAGTTGATAAGGGTAAGGAATTGGCAGAGATCAAGTTGATTAGATGAATTATGTGAGGAGGAGCACATGACATGGGCTTGGCAACCCCTTTTTTAACGTCATAGTTGGCAGATTGACTATCTGGCAGGCATTGTGAAATGGATCTGTACAGTATAGGAAAATAACTGAAGAATTGGCAAAGGGAAGGTGAGAGGTGTGAATGTCGGGGATAGGGTTGCGAAAGGCAGACCAAAAAAAGACCTGGGACAAGGTCAAGTTTGACCTCAGGGATAAGGGACTGAATAGGGAGGCTGCCAGAGATCGAGCAGCGTGGAGAGCTGTCATTATGTGACCAAAACCGACACGTGGCAAATCAGGTGAAGTGGGATAATCGGGTGAGAAGTGTGTGAAAAATGATGAAGGAAGGGTAGTGCTGAACAGTGAGGATATTAAAGATGCATGGAGAGAGCATTATAGCTGGTTGTTGAATGAGGAGTTTGATTGGGATAGGGAAGGTTTGGAGCCAGCAGATCCAGTGTTTGGCCCTTGGCCTTTGATTGACGCTGCTACTGTGAGTGAGGCAATAGGCAGGATGCGTGTGGGGAAGGCGGCAGGTGTGTCTGGGTTGACTGCTGAAATGTTGAAGGCCTCAGGAGATACAGGGGTGAGCTTAGTCACTGATCTGATAAATATGATTATATATGAGTGTGTTGTCCCAGATGATTGGCTGAAGAGTGTAATTGTAAATGTGTACAAAGGGAAGGGTGATGCCTTGGAAAGGGGAAATTACAGAGGTATAAAGCTCTTAGGTCAGATAATGAAAGTAATGGAGAGAGTTCTAGAAGGTACGATTAGAGAAAGAGTGAATATCGATGAGATGCAGTTTGGGTTTATGCCAGGCAGGGGGACCACTGATGCCATATTCATTGTTTGACAGCTTCAGGAAAAATATGTTGGAAGAAAATGGAATTGTATTTTGTTTTTGTTGATTTGGAAAAGGCCTTTGACAGAGTCCCTAGAGAGGTGGTGAAGTGGGCAATGAGAAAGCTAGGGTTAGAAGAGTGGCTGGTTAGGGTGGTTATGGCTATGTACGTGGGTGCTCGCACCCAGGTAAGAGTGAAAGGAGTTTTGAGTGATGAGTTTTCTGTGAATGTTGGTGTGCATCAGGGGTCAGTTTTGAGTCCCTTGTTGTTTATCATGGTGCTTGAAGCCCTCTCATGTGACTTCAGAGATGGACTCCCATGGGAGATGTTGCATGTTGATGATTTGGTGTTGATTGCAGAGAATGAAAAGGAGGCAGGAGAAAGATTTAAGAAGTGGAGAGATGGTATGGGGCACAAGGGCTTAAGGGTAAATGCAGGTAAAACAAAAGTGATGATATCTAGGGTTGGTGTCAGTACAATCAGAGGAGAGGGAGAGTGGCCATGTGCAGTTTGCCACAAGGATGTGGGAAGTAATTCCATCTTGCGTAGTGTTTGTGATAAATGGGTGCACAAGAGATGTAGTGGTATTAGAGGTAGACTGCGAGGTAATGCTGATTTCATGTGTGCGGCGTGTCAGGGAGGTGAGGTGGAGATTTTTAGGCGTGAGAGGGTTGAACTTGCAGGTGAGTCTCTTGAGTGTGTGGAGGAGTTTTGTTATTTGGAAGACATGTTATATGCCGGAGGTGGGGCTGGAGTTAGCTCGGTTGCTAGGGTGAGAAGTGGTTGGAAGAAGTTCAGGGAGCTGTTGCCTCTCCTGACATTGAGAGGACTCTCCTTGCATGCTAAGGGGTCTTTGTACGCAGCATGTGTTAGGAGTGTGATGCTGTATGGTAGTGAGACCTGGGCAGTGAAGGAAGAGGATATTCGCAGGTTTAAATGTACAGAAATGACAATGATTAGGTGGATGTGCTGTGCGTCCCTGCGTGCAAGGCCTGGGGGGGCTGGGTTTACGATGGAAGAGTTGAGAGGTAGGATGGGACTGAAGTGTATTGGTGTTGTGATGAGGAGAGGTAGGCTGAGGTGGTTTGGACATGTGGCGAGAATGGGGGATGATAATCGGATACAGAGGGTGAGAAGTGTTAATATTGGGGGAGGGGTTGGGAGGGGTAGACCGAGAAAGACAAGGGACGAGGTCATTAAGTGTGACTTAAGGGTTGAGGGACTGAACATGGAGGCTGCCAAGTCAAGCAGCATGGAGAGCTGCCATTAGGTGACCAAGGCTGACACATGCAAGCATGTTGGAGCCTTCAAAAATGAAACGATAAACGATACAGTCAGGTGTCAGTCTTTTAGAAGCTACCTAAATGGTTAGATAAACTTATGTCTGCATGTTCTTGCTTGCCCAGGATATGGTAAAGTTAGACAGGCATATGAAGGTGTGTGAAATGTTAGAGGTGTGGATAAAGAATTTGACTGAATAGAAATAGTGGTGATCTTCAAGAAAAAAAGTTTAAATGTGATGACTGTGTGTGAAATGAACTTCCAAGGGAGTGAAGATGTTTTATGGGAAAGTTTGGCCATGTGGAGAGGATCGAGAGTGAGAGATTAAAGAGGAGTATGTGAGTGGAGGGGAGAGGGAGGGGGAGGATGAGATGGAGGGATGGAGTGGAGAGTTATATGAGAGAGGGGGGTGTGAGCTTGGGGGAGGGCAGAAAAACAGTGGGGGACAGCGACGTGGAGGCAATTTGTTTGTGGCCACCCCTTACAGGATCAAGGCATCTAGCAAAAGATAAATTGATAGATATGTATAATGTAGGTGTGAGCACTCATGGACATGAATAAAAAGTTGATTTGTTGACGGATGTCTGAATGGAATGAGTGGTTATGCATGTAACACAGCTTGATGCAAGATATGTCGTGTAAATTTGAAACATTGAACATCACTGATTATTACACATGCACCTTGTGGTAAATTTACATCCCTCTGCCTTATATGTTGGTACCACAGTTGAGATGTTTCCCAAATCTTTTGACCAGACCTTTAGCTCTGATATGCAGGAATTAATCCTTAGACACCTCTGTGCCGTAAAGCATACTTTTTCATCAGCAGACATTTTAATAAACCAAAGATTATTTTTAGTAGCTGTTTACGCTTTCATTAGCATTTTCTTTACAATTCTAAGTTATTACTAGGCACATATTTGTGCTTCATAGATCTGTAACTGTTATTAACTACTGGTATTAGAAACTAGTGCAAAATAGGTATAAAGCCTGGAGTTATTGCAGCAAAACAGGATTGTGTATTGTCATAACTATGGTACTGAATAAAATATTGTGTTTCAGGATGGCGGTGCACCAGTTCTCACTGATGACGTCAGCTTACAAGTTTTTATGGAACATCTCAAGAAACTTGCAGTCACATCTAATGCTTAAGGTAATTTACTCATAGGATATACTTATCATGCACTGTATAAAATACAATATTTAATTTAATAGCATTATACAGTATATATAACCCCTTGATAAGGGGATCTGAAAGGCATAGCACATGATGTGATATTTCAGTTACCCTGAGCTTCAGGAGTGCATGTGCTCCACCTGTAAAACCACCTGGAGAATGAGTGACATAGGACCAGTATGCCACCCATAAGTAAAGGGTCAGTGATAGATGGCTTTTTTGGGTTGTGAAGCATTTTGTACCCAGATACCTTTCCTAGTTTTGACCAGTGTCCCTTGAATAGGATTGAACTCTCATGGTCAGTTCTGTTTGATCTTACCCACTAGACTAAGTGGCTGTAGATAATTAGAATATTTGGAGCATGATGTATCTGTTAAATGACCCTTTAATTTATCAGGTACATGGCCACAGTTCTTTCACAACATGCATGTTTGATTTCTGACAAAGTTTGTGTGCTCAAATTTGCTAGGGAAACTCATATGCATAAATTTTACATTTTCATTATGCTTTGTTATAATCATATCAGAGGGAAAATTATTCAGTTAGTGTAAATCCCTACTGTGAATGCACAATACTGTGTTAGTGAAGTGTAAGTACAGTATCTTGTTACATTTTTTATGCATTATTAAAATTTCTGAGACCATTTTTGCAAAAACCAAATGAAATTATCACAATACAGGTAAATGTTCATTATCCATTAGCTTATTCCTTGCATTGCCTGATATTTTCCTTTATTTGGTACAGTATCTTTCATATTCTTGTCACATGAATGGAACATCATTGAAAGGTGAATTAAACATGAGTATTTTGAGTACCTTATTTAATATTCTTTTAATTATGGAAATACACCTGTTCATCCACTCATTTGATGTAGTGCTGCTCTCGGGTGGCTGCCCTTTCCTCTCTTCTTTCCTTCTTTCTTTCCTCTTCTGTCTGCGGGTGACTCTACACTGAGTGACAAGCCAAATGGTTTCATGTACACCAGGAAACCATTTACTACACTGGGTGGTAACCATATAACAAACTTTGGCACCTGGTGGTTTAGTGGGTAATTAAGGTGGACCAACTGGATTAAGCCTGTGTTGGTTTATGTCCAAGGGGTGGTTGGGGTTTTTTGCTCACTTAACCCCTTAACTGCGGGTCGTCACTATCATGACGGTCGGGTGCAATGGCTCATACCGCGGGGCGTCACTTGAGTGACTCTGTGTTATTTTTAATTCCCCTGGGCTTTCAGGTGGAGACTTGTATCATCTATCAGCACTGCCGATGTCCAACAATAGTCAGAGCTGCTAGTGTCATCAGTACTCCCTTTCACTGTTGACAATTTAGCCATTTTCCCCCAATCTAGACTCCCCTCCATTACCCTCTCTTGTTGTCTGTTCAGCCGCTCTGCACTAAGTAAATCTTCCCCAGATTTTTCCATTGTTTTTTATCCATTGAAATGAGCCCTATGCTCTATTCTTATACAAAATAATATATATATATATATATAAAAATAAGGTAATTGATAGTGCCATACACCTGGAATTGGCTGATTATCACTTGGCAACATCAAACCTGCACTCGTTCGTTAATTTCCCCTGCTTTTTTCCCCCCGTGAAATATGCCATATGAGCTACTCTCGTAATATAAATGTATATAAGAAAGGAAGGGAGAAGCCTGAGTGATATTTATATTCACCTGGAACTACCTGATTTATTATGTATTGTCTAGATTTCCTACGACTTATTTCTTAGCATATACACTAACAGCTGACATTTTCAACTCTTTGCTACCGAGATACAGTCAGTTTGCTCTCATCCTTCACGGTGAAATGAAGCCCCTCCATTTCTGCCGCTTTTGTGCCTATTATAAAAGGCCCTGAGACCTCAACCCCTACTAAACATCGTGTGGGAAGTGGTAAAGGACTGTAGATATAGATAAGTGTAATAAAGTACTAGAAATAATAAAGTGTGAGTGTGTATATGAGTAAGAAATGACAGAATACCAGCGGCGAATTAGGCGAGCGGGAGGCTCGTACGTGCTTGTATTTTACATTGCTTTTACTGTTTTTTTTTTTTTATTAGTATGGATTCCAAACTACTTGGAAATCAATGAATAGTGTTTCTAGTGATAATATCTGGCAGTGGCATTCAGATTAGGGGATGTTGGGAAGTTTAAAGTGGAGACTTAGTTACCCAACTTCAGAAGTCTCCACAAGTCCTACTGTAGTCGATGAGTGCTAAAAAAAGCATCCCAGGAGAAAGCTGAAGGTATGTGCTGTAAGCATATGTAATTATAATATTCTAGGACTAATAACTGATTTTTGGCAAATATTTTTAAAAAGTCAGTTGGAGCACGAATATCCCCACGGGAATGGCACGGCGAACCTCCGACAACCCTGCGGCGTAGGGGTTAATGCCTCTCACGGATGAGTGAGGCTTCTAACTCTCATCTTCAATGTTAGGACCACCTTGCCTAGCCCCGGGTTCCTATGCCCCTCATGGGGCAATGCAGGATTAGATGATGTATGTATGTAAGACACCTGTTGTAAATGATGAAGGAAGTTAATTGCTGACTTAGTACAGAACAGTATTTGTAAAAGCTTGTATAGTTTAGACAGTTTTGATCAGTATTCCCTCTTTGTTCATTCATCAAATCCTGTGTTGCCTCATGAGGAGCATAGGAGCCCAGGGCTAGGCAAGTTAGTGCTGACATTTAAGATGAGAGTGACCAGCCTCATTAATGCCTAAGTGGCATTATGTGAGCAATAAACCCCGTGGATCTAAACCTGCACAGGCTCAATACGATTGGAGCACCTTAAACCACCAGCTGCCATAATTTGGTTATATAGTTACCACCCAGTGTAATAAATGGTTTCCTGGTGTACAGGAAACCATTTGACTTGTCACTCAGTGTAGAGTCAACCGTAGATAAAAGGAAGAGGAATGAATGAAGGAAAGAAAGATAGAGGTGATGGAAAGGAGGAAGAGAGGAAAGGACAGGCATCTGCCTCCAGCACCACTAAATTGAGTGACTACACCTTTTCTAAGGTAACATATATCCATAATTTTGTAACGATAATATTTTATTAATATTGCTTTAATTCCAGTGTATTTTATGCCATGTTCTATATTAAAATAACGATTAACCTTTGAAGGATGAAAGTGCCCCATAATTTCTTGAAGCAAATATACAAGTACAAAACAATGGACCAAAAGTATTCAAAACTAATATTTGTATTGCATTTTGAAATTGGCTTTGGTTCTGCATTGGGACACCTTCACACAGTAGCACCAATAAAACCAACACCCTACAACTCCATGTCCATCAAAAAGAGGATGATGGGTTGCAGGAAGAGGACAGATTCAGCCTGCAGTTGACTGGGTTGGGGTTCATTTGAGCCTGAGGCTATACTATACTGGCTTGACATATATAACATCTGGCCTTGATATAATATTTGGCAGTTCAGAAATTCCCTATACATTACATGGTATCAGGCTGTATCACTCAATCACACCTTCCCATATTTCATTCATTCAGTATGACAGGCAAATTATTTAATGCTCATTTTGATGGTCTGAGATGTTGTTGTGGTACTGTATTTGCAAAACCAGTGTAGTGTTAAGTTTGGCATGTACGCAGTGCGTACAGTATTATGAAATATGAAAGCAGGTTTAAGTATTCTTCAGACACTCTTATCCCTTAACTTGTTACATATTCATTTTACATACAGTAGAAGGTTTGAGGACTTAGGGGCAGGGTGAGAGATTTTTAGATGTTTTAACACTAATCTGGGCCAGCCTTGTGTAACTTTTCTACCCTGTTCCTGGGCCAGGGGGACGTTCTCAACGAAAGGAAGATTTGTTACCTGTGTTCACCAAATTGTTGTGCCATGTATGTGAGCCATGAAAAACCCTTGACAGTATCGTGATGCCAACTTTGACACATGGAAGTGAAGCTTGGACCTTGCTGGAAGGACATGACAAGTCAAGAATGAGAGCAGTGGAAATGAGTTATTTGAGAGGAGCATGTGGAGTTACATGGAGACAGTTTTACAAATGAAGTGAAGAAGCATTGTGGTTGGGATGTGGATGTGATAGAAAACATTAGGAGAAATACACTGAGGTGGTTTGGCATGTGGAGAGGATAGAGAGCGAGAGTAACGAGGAGTGTATGTGAGCGAGGTGAAGGGGGGGTAGAGGGAGGGGGAGGCCAAGGATGAGATGGAGGGATGGAGTGGAAAGGTATATGAGAGAGGGTGGTGTGAGCTGGGAGCAGGGCAGTGAAATGGTGGGGTACTGGATGACATGGAGGCAATTTGTTCGTGGCCAACCCATACAGGATAAAGGCATCTGGCAATAGACAGATAGATAGAAAAATTGCTCCAACAAATGACGCACAGGTGCATCATCAGCCTGGAATCAGTTGGCCAATAAATGACACACCAGTGCATCATCGGCCTGGAATAGCATTAATCATGTTCCATAGTGAATGGTTTGGAACAGATGATTTTTATTTATTAGTATACCAGTTGTGTAAATTTGCTAGATTTTATGCAGTCAGAAGGTGTCATTTCCTTGGGATCCACAATTACAAACAATGTATATAGAAATGTTCTTGAATGTTATAGTATTTATAATAAATTTAGTCTCCAACTGTATGTTAACCATCCATAATACACTAGATTACAGATTGTGCACAAAGTTTTCAGACACCACAGTGTAAGTGTGTAGTGCATTTTCTTTTTCATCCCAGCCCAATTTCTCTTGTTGAGGTGGAGTTGGAATATCCATAGCAAAACTTTGATCTTATGGGATTTGAATCTATAGTAAAAAGGAAGTCCCAGCTACCAAAGTTCCTCTCTAGCAGAATTGTAGAAGGAAAAAAATCTCCTGGCAACACCAGTGCTGGGAAATGGTTTCAACATCAGAATATCCTGTACACCTCTCAGGTAATACTGTACAGCACGTCGATAATGCTTTTTCTACAAGATTCCACTGTTCTGTCATACGCTTAATATGGTGATATTTGATACAGGGATCAACATGCATTTTATAAAATTTACATAACTGAAAATACATGAAGTGAATAGGGCACTTCAAAAGGCTCACACATTACCTTCTGTTCCTTCTTCATTTATTATTTTATCATCTTTGAGAATGTTCGGCTTGTTATCAGCATCTTCCTTCTCTTCAGGATTGTTTATATTCTCTGGTACTTTATATTCCTCCAGACATTTCTTGTTTTCATTGGTGATGAACTTCTGCAAGTGTCTTTTCTCTCCATCAGGTTCTTTTCCATCATTTGAGCGTTTTTTGCCTGAGGTTTTTCTATCTTTCAAGTAAGCCCTGTTCCCATTAGGTTCTTGATTATCAGCCACATAATCTTTCGTAGCCATTTCACTTCCATCTTCCATGCAGCTCTTCCCAGTGGTTTGTTCCTCAACAGCTTCTGGATTATCATTCACATATTTCTTATCTAAGTCATTCTTATCTTCCATGCATTTCTCCCTCCCAGCTGTTTCTTTCTCATCTTCAAGGCTGTCCTTAGACTCAGCAGGTTTTGTACCCTCACTGATATACTTGAGAACATGGAAGACCTGGTTGGCAGATGGTCGCTTGGCTTGCTCAGTTTCAGTGCAGGCGTAGAAGATCTCAAGCACAGGAAGGTATTCATCTCCCAACACAACACTGGGCAAAGATGGCCGAGTACCTGAGTGGAATATACAAGTTGAAATCCTGCATATTAGAGAATCATCATCATGCTACACTTTTTCCCATCCAAGGATGGGGTGTGCGTGGCTCCGGAAAGTGGGATAGCGGAAGAAATATCAACAGCATACCCTACGAAAATGTTAGGTATACCTCTTTCACCACAGTATTTCTCTCTCCATATGGTCCAGATTCAATCACACCATCTTAAAAAATGTAGTAATAATAATCATCACATCATCATCATCCACACCTAATAATTACCTAGTGCTTTAGTATACTCATCCTCTTGCATGGAGAAACTGTCTGTTGTGTCCAAATCATCACAGTCTAGAATGCTCACATGTGGGGCAGTCAGTGATAACATCTCCCTGGAACCAATGCAGGCATGTTAATTATTCAGCATTGATTTTGATACCATGACATCAAGCACAGTATTCTGAGTTTTGATAACATTTAAAGACTGCTATAGTATCCCTGATATTGCAGTATTTACATAATCCATCTCTCTCAATAAGTACTCATCATCCAGTCCCTCTCCCACTCATGAATGGGATAAGAAAGGGTCCATACAAAAAGAAAAACTTGATAAGAGGGAAAACCACCAAGAGCATGTCCAATTAAATAAGCCACACTGATTCACTCACCATTCAAACCCTTGGAATCCTGACTTCATCTAATAGGCATAACCATCCACACTTACTTCATATTAGATGTACCCATAAACCTTACCATAATGTAAGTCCATAGGAGAACATGTCAGTTCTGTGGGTGAGGGTGTCCCCAAGCAGAGCCTCAGATGCTGACCAGCATTCTGTTCCTACATAAATCTGATTCTTGAGTGCCACTCCCTGACGAAAAAACAAAATACTGTTTAATGAACATAAAATTTATACAGTACTCTTAGCCCCTTCATTATGGCAATATTATTTACAGTATTTTATTCTTCCTATGGTTAGATTATTTTATTCTGCTGAAGGGAAGTCTCTTGTAGTATATGGTTTATTTGTTTTAGTTTTGCCTCTACCAGACAATTTTATTCAGGTCTGGCAACCCTTTAATAATGAAGAAGTTAATGAAGGCCTTATCTAACCCCTCCAGTTTAAAAAGTCTCCTAAGCGGAAAAGAATCATGAAGATAGCAAGAATAATGTAAATAATGTATCACTGGATTGAAGGATTTAACAACAAAACATGAGCAAAAAAAAAAAAGAACATGCATTACTCTTGTATGAAATGTACCGGTACCATGCAAATTCTAGACACTGAGGATAACATATGTACTGTTGCAGGTTTCTCACATTTGGTTTCTCATTTCTGCATTAAAAAAGTAAATAAATAAAAAATAAATGTAAAGCTTACCTGCTCATCCAGCCTGAGAGAGACTCCAAAGTCACAAAGCTTGGCAACTTCAAACTCCCCCTTGATGAGGATGTTAGCACTCTTGAGGTCCCCATGGAGCAGTTTCATGTCTTCATGCAGGTATTTGAGAGCAGAGGCAATATCACCTGCTACCTGAAAATAACATAACATGTTTGCTTTTTAACGTGGCAGCGTCCGGATTGACTCTATCGGATACGTTTATGTGAAGCTACAGAACGTGGTGAATGTTTTTGGCGTATCTGATAGAGCCAGGATTCTGGAGGCTTGAATGATGAGTGAATGGAAGCGTGGCCCGTTGGACTGGGCAAATTTGGGCTGTCTGGATGTTGCTACTCCTTACTCTGCCGTAGGGTGGGAAAGGAGGTCCGGATGATGATGATGTTATTTAATCTTTATGGTGTACTGTATTTTATATGCCTGGTGTGCTGATGGTTCGAAAGTGTGAGGAGTGTAAGTGAGTTATCTTAATTTCCTAGAAAATTATAAGTACAGTATACCTTAAGAACATCCTTTGCTGGAAATGGGCCAAGGTCTTGTTCCTCCCGTGCCTCAATCAGATCTCCCAGGGACCTCTCACCGCTCTCCATCACCAAGCAGGGGGTGCCATCTTTGTGGGAGGTGTAGGACCGGTAACCAATGATGTTCGGGTGATTTAATGTCCTCAGAATCTCAGCTTCAAAACTCAGCCGCTTTGTAAACTCCCCACTATCATCAGTTATCTTCTTCCTGGGAAAGTAATAAGAATTATGATGAAGCAGTTTGGAGTTTTTTTTTTTTTTTTTTTTTTTTTTTTTTTTAAATGCATGGAAGAAGGAACCAAAGGCCACGGGCCTGCATACTGTTCCTTCCAAGAAAAAAACAAAAACAGTACAAAAGAGAGCCAAATTCAAGATCCGTCAGAATAATAATGATACAGGATTTCCAAAATCTTACTTTGTTTAACATACTTGTTTAGCTTCTTCACAGCCCACGGTGACTTGTAGCTGCCATGCATGGGTGAAAAGCGTTCCATCAGGTACACATTGACACCTGATGAAAATATAAGTTAACAGAAAGATACAGTAACACCAATATGAAATACAGCTCCATTATAACATCCACAAAATATAGTGCCTGTGCAACAGTCGTATAGGTATACCTCGATGTACGATACCCCGGCTTAGCGATGGGCTAACAATGGCCAAACCCTGATTGGACGATGGGTTTTGATTTTTTTTTTTTACCAATTTTGATGTTTTAAACTAAAATTGTGTGTTTAGGTTGATTTATAAACTTTACAGAAGTGGATTAATGTGTTTTAGTCATAGGAGGGGTGAACTTTCTCATTTTGGGGTTCAGTTTACTAAGTTTGATTTTTCCAGACATATTTGACAATTTTCAGATTTTATTTGTTGTTTTTTATGAGTTATTTACAGGTGTTAGGCTTTGGTTAGCTTCTTTTACAGCTGTTAGGCCACTTTGATTAGCTTTAAACTTGTTTTTGGACTCATTTGGGTAGGTTTAGGACTTGGTTGGGGGGAAACCTGAGGCTCAAAAACTCATCCCTATACTTTACTTGTTAAATCTACCCCGAAATACGATACCCCACCTAACGATGGGTTTTTACATAACCAATTGCATTGTCAAACCAGGTTATACATGTACATCATGTTAATTCACACCCTGTGCTGAAAACAACTTTCAGAGATAATGGGGGCAGGGTGGCTCAGTGGTAGAGTGCTTGACTCAAGACCATAGGATTGAGAGTTCGTGCACCGCCCGGGTTGCTGCCTTACTGGGAGAGGTAGCGCTCTCCCATCACCTAGCATGGTTATGTGATCTATCAAGGTCTAGCTTGGGGAATATATTCCCTTTCAGAGATAATACTTGTCCAGTAATGACAGCTTTACATAATTTTATACAGGTTCCAATGAGGTCTGCACATGCTGAGAAATGATAAGCTTGGTGCCTTAATATTTATCAAAATGTTAATTCTATGCTCACTATAATTCTGTATGTAATTACTGTATTCAGCATAGAGTATCAGATAACCATTTATCTGGAAACTGGGCTCTTGACCCCAGCTACATCTTACCCGTTCCATACCCCAGCTGCTTCATACATGGTGACGGTGGAATCACAATCTCAGGGGTGCTGATGCGGGGACTCTGCACATGGCATGTCTTCACTCGCTTAACTACTGGAGTCTGGAATTCTGCCATATTTAGTCTGGAAAAATACATATCAGTGATTATACATCAACTTTGACTTTTAACCAGAAACTACATTATAATCCTGATAAAAATAAATCTTACTAGCATACCGAAGCTTTCTCTGACCTATTACAGTTCAGTAATTAAACATAATCATATCTATCTATAGCCGGATGCTTTAATGCTGTAAGGGGTAGCCATAAACAAATTACCTCCATGTCAATGTCTTCTATAATCTGGTTGCCCTCCCTTCATGTCACCCCCCTCTCATATCTCTCCGTCCCTCCCCCTCACATCCAATAAACTCTGCTAGTCTGTCTTTCATTCTCCATCCTTTCCATCAAACAAAATAAGTCAAAAGCAAAAAGGCACAAGGTGTGATGCAATGAAAATTATGTCATCCCCTGAGCAAAAAGGAAATACTGAAATAGAAATACTAGATCCTAACAGTCATGGACAAACAATATGCTGGGTATTATGGTAAATGCCAGAGCTTCTACGGATATTCAATCATCAGTTGTCATCATGTTGTTACACCGTAATCAGACCGAAGTGCAGTGCAGAAAAATGTACTTTACGCCTGAAACTTCAGTGGAGATAACTTCGGCTTCTTCTCTCGGCTTTCTCCTTCAAGCAAGTACGCTCAGCAGTCCCGTCATACACTAAGAAGTACACAGTGTTCGATGTCAGGTCAGCGCTGAATATGCACCTCAAAATTCTAAAGAATCTCGCCCCGCGCAATCTCCACGCTTTGAATCGTGTAGGCGGGCTTTGTTTTCTAGCAGCCAGCAGGGTCATAAATTTTTAAGCAAAATGATGAAATAGCCCAATTTCACTCATGATTATAAATTATAGCATTAATTTATTCTATTAAAGTAAAGGTGGTATCAGACAGAATAGCCCTCACTGAAGAAAAACTACCGATCAATAAATAGCAAATAAAAATAACCCTCGTGCAAATATTGCGGCTATGCCAAAATTATGTAGTTTTACTCATCAGACAGATATAAATGGAAAGTGTTTATCATTTCATATGAAGAAATAGGACGCAAAAGTGACAAGAATAGTAGGGGAGAAGAGTGTTGCGGCGCATGTCAACTGCATCACAACAAACATGACGACCAGCCCTGGGGACCTCCCTGCTCATGGCTATTTTATGATGTGATATCTACGTTCCGCCTAGCTGCCCCGCTTGTGCTTAAGCATCGAGGTGAGGTAGGCGGTTTGAGTCAGTGCAATGAGTAAATCTAAGCTTAATTTGTTTGTAGTGCCCAAATTAGGGGCGAGGGTATTGATGTGGGCGTTGTGGTGATCGACTGACAACTGCACTGCAAATTTCCATTGTTTGCGATAAATCGCAGTGCTTGGGTGCCACATTACTTTTAAGTAATGCCCTATCATGTGCTAAATTTTTATATACTTCACAAAAGAAATTATTAATGGGGGCTAGGTAAATGAACGTCCATATCAAATGAGTGATCCTTGTTTGACAGATCAAGACTACCCTCAATACTTTCTCCTTCAATGCCTTAATTACACTGTTTCGAAGGTTAATATATATAAGGTATTCAGCATGAATGAATGCTGATTTTTGGACTTAGGCTATTTATATTAGTCAAATGTGAGTTGATGTACAGGTAGTGCAATATTGGTTAGAAATAGGATAGACAAGAGCAAAGTCTGTATACTTTGGATAAGAGAGGGTAATTATCCACTCCTCTTTTTACTCCAACTTGGTCCAGATTATTGTCCATTTGTGCCATAGTTTTTGTAGCTCAGCAAAAAAATGGAACACTGCTGTTGCCCTGGATCCTTTATAGCATTTTCTTTGTGACTAGCATAATATCATTGTTAATCAGTTGCTACAGCTCAAAATTCAGGATAGAGATGACAGTTTTAGGCCAAGTTAGTGATAGAGTAAAATTGATTTAGTGTACAGTATTTACATTATCCCATGTCACTCAATACAGTTAGTGGTGGACAGGTGTATGTGAGTTGTATGAGCATTAACAACAGAAAAAGAGAGAGAGGAATGGAGGGCAAGGAAGAGGGAGAGGGATGGGGAGTACAAAGAGAATTCAGTTTTCTCTCTGGTATGAGGTCTTACCTGGCAGGGATGCTGGGAGCTGATTGATGTGTGAAAGATTGTCTGGGTCATTGTCACTGGGCATCCTGTTGATAGTACTCCAACTTTTGTACTGGTACTGTATTTTCATTCCTTTGTTGCAGGATCTTACCTCATTCCCACTCTTAGGTGTGATTAGAAGTGATGGTTTTGATGATCTTTGTGCCTGTTGCCATACTCCTTCACCCCTTAAGGGATTAAAACGGATTAAAGAATCCCCCGAGCTAGACCTTACAATGAGATCATATAGCCCCGCTAGGTAACAGGAGGGTGCTACCCCTCCTGGCACGGCAGTCCCGGGCGCGGCTCGAACTCGCAACCCCCTGGTCCCGAGCGCGAAGCTCTACCTCTGAGCCACCGTGCTCCTCGATCCCTTAAGGGATGGCCACAAGTAAATTGCTTCCACGTTGTCCAGTCCTCTGCCATTTGCCCTCCTTCCAACTCTCACCCCTCTCTCTCTCTCTCTCTCTCTCTCTCTCTCTCTCTCTCTCTCTCTCTGTCTTCTCCTTAGTCTCCCCCACATCCTCTCCTCCTCCACCTCACTCACATGCACCCTTCAAGTCAATCTCTCAGTCTCTGTCCATTCCATATATGACCCAACCATTTTAGAGTAATATAACATTTTCTTCAACAGATAAGAATGAACATAATGCGCAAGTGGTGGGGGTCGGGTGCGCGTGTGGGCGGCGTGCTAGAGGGTGTTGATGCTGTGGGGTCACAGGCACAACAACAACACCTTGCCCTCGGCCTCATGCACCTCAAGAAGCTCTTCAGCGAGTATTCCTATCCTCCCCATCCTCTCACCGAGACTGAGAAGGAGGACAAACTTTACAACATGCTCCCACTCTTTTGCAAGGTCTGATATTAGTTCCATTTTTACTGCCTTGCATAAAGTGATAGATATGTCACACTTTTAAAGAACATATATATGAGTTGTTTTACTTTTCAGACCAGTTTGGTACTGGTGACTATGTTTTTATTGAAGTTTCTACCATAGAAGTATCACTACTTTTCTTATTTCTCCTCCGTAGTTGTTAACATTTGTGTGAAAAGTTTGGTGTGCTAGTTGTAAAATTTGTCTGATAATGCTGCCAATTTAGCGATCATATTTGTAGTGAGACTTATAGCATGAACTGCCACTCACATATAACTGCCATGATGTTTTATTGATACAGCTACAGGATGGTAAATTTGAAAAGACAGACCAATATGGGTACAGTAGATGTGACATAATAAACAATGAGAATGACAAGACTGGCAAAAAAATATTGTAGTTAACTTGTAATTTTTCTACTGTATGGGATAGGGTATTTCCACCACCCTGTATTTACTACATATGTTACGAAACTATTAAGCCATTTGGTCTGGTCCTTATCAAAACCTTAACTTTTTAACATTTTAGCATCATTTTTCAGTGTTCTCTACATGTATATACTGTATATAGGTCTAAATGAAGATGATGAGTTATGGATTTGGTTTCTATATATGTTTTATTTTAATTTGTTAAAATTATTATTTTATTATTATTATTACTATTATTATTGTTGTTGTTGTTACTGATCCCCTCTTGGGAAAAACAGTGTCCCAGCATCATGGGACTTCTTGATACACAGCAAATGGGACTCCCCCCCACTCCAACAAATGATATTATAAGTGTATCATGCCACTGACTTGGGTGTTTTGCGCCAGTTGCATTTAATGTCTTTTATGCTTTAATTTCCTGTCATTTAGATGTTTTTGTTATAATTAGTTATTAGCGGAGTAATATCAGTTTCACATGTTGAATATAATGTTCATTCTGTAATCACTAGACTGCCAGGAGATTAATTAGAGAATTTGATTGGGGAGGAAATTCTAGAGAATATTTAAGTGGACAGATGGAAGTTACTAGAGGATACTGTGGGGAGTCAGTATTTATTATTGAGTCAGTAAGGTATATTTAGGTGAGGAGACTGTAGCACCAGTCGAGCAGGGCAGTACTCCCAAGGAGGATGGAAAGCTGATGACAGGGAGAGCTGGAGCTCCCGTTTCATCAGCCCTCAGGACTTGTTCCTGACCATCCTCCTTTGCTGAACTTTTTCAGTGTCTCAGTTACACAGAGAGTAGACCAGCATGCTCTCCAATACAAGTTTCTCTAACTGTCAACACCAAACTACATACACGCTACACACTACACTTCCTTTTCAAAATTTATCTTCGAAATGGCACACAAAAATCATGCCTCGGAGTCCCCAGGGGGGGGACCATAAATGCCCCCACCATCCGCCCCTCTCCCGGTGACAACTCAAAGAGCTACCTGGAACCACTTTCTGACTCACTCCTTCTTCATTTCTGTAACATTCGCGGCCTTTCCTCTAACTTTCATGCTGTCGAGCACCACCTCTTCTCTTCTAAACCTCACCTTCTCTTTCTCACTGAGACTCAGCTGTCTGAGGCAACTGACAGCAAACCCTTTTCTGTATCCTCCTACTTTCTCTATTCTCGTTTCAAAGCCAAAGGTGGCTGTTGCGTATATGTACGCAACGATCTATCTTGCTCTCGTGTTCCTGAACTTGATTCTTCTGAATTCTCTACTCTCTGGCTTCGGCTTTCCTGTCATTCTCTGACTAAATATATCTGTGCTGTTTACTTATCTCCTAATTCTACTGACTATCAAAAATTCTTTGACTATCTTACTTCTATGATGGAACACATTCTATCCATTTCTCCTTTCTCTGAAATCTCCATTCTAGGAGATTTCAATGTTCACCACCACCTTTGGCTCTCCTCTCCTTTCACTGATCCACCTGGTGAACAAGCCTACATCTTTTCTATCCTTCATGACCTAGAGCAGCTTATACAGCGCCCTACCCGTATCCCTGACCGCCTTGGAGAGAGTTCCAACATACTTGACCTTTTCCTAACAACTAATCCTTCTGCTTACACTGTTCATCTTTTCTCTCCGTTGGGCTCCTCCGATCATAATCTTATTACCTTAACATGTCCAATCGCTCCAGTACGGCCTGTGGACCCTCCAAAGAAACATCGCCTGTGGCACTTTGGAGCTGCAGATTGGGAGGCCCTCAGGCAGTACTTCTTTGATTTTCCATGGAATGATTATTGCTTCCTTGGCCGGGAGCCGTCTTAGTGTGCCCTGCGCGTTACGGAGGTTATTGTCTCGGGCATGGAAGCATACAGTCCTTTCTCATATCCTCTGACTTATGCAAGAAAGCCTTGGTTTAATCACGCTTGTTCTAATGCTGTCCGCAACAAGGAGAGGGCCTATAAGAGGTACCGAAGCCAACCCACCCCTGAATCACACCTTTTATACATTTCTGCCCGGAATCGTGCTAAGTCTGTTCTTCGCTCTGCTAAAAACAATTTCATCCGTGCTAAATGTTCCCAACTCTCCAGCTCGAATTCTTCTCGCTCCTTCTGGCACCTTGTCAAAAACCTTTCTAACAACTTTACCTCATCATCCTTCCCTCCTCTTTTCTACTCTGATGGCTCTGTAGCTATTTCTTCTACTGATAAAGCAGATCTCTTCGCTTAGACTTTCTCCTCCAATCCACCTTAGATGATTCCGGTGCTATTCCTCCATCACTTCCCCCCTCTGACTTCTTCTTGTCTGACATTAAAATTTCTTCAGCTAATGTGTTTTCTGCCATCACTGGCCTCAATACTAAAAAGGCATATGGTCCTGATGGAGTCCCTCCTGTTGTCCTCAAAAACTGTGCTTCTGTGCTTACACCCTGCCTAGGTAAACTCTTTCGCCTTTGTCTCTCAACTTGTACCTTTCCTTCTTGCTGGAAGTTTGCTCTCATTCAGCCAGTCCCAAAGAAGGGTGACCATTCCCAACCCTCTAACTATCGTCCAATTGCTTTAACATCCTGTGTCTCAAAAGTTTTCGAGTCAATTCTTAGCAAAAAATTTTTAAAGCATCTTTCCTGTCACAACCTTCTTTCTGATCGTCAGTATGGGTTCCGTCAGGGACGCTCCACTGGCGATCTTCTCACCTACCTTTCAGACTCTTGGTCATCCTCCTTTCGGAAGTTTGGCGAAAGCTTTGTCATTGCACTTGACATCTCAAAGGCTTTCGATCGAGTCTGGCATAAATCTTTAATTTCCAAACTGCCCTCCTACGGTTTCTATCCCTCTATCTGTGCCTTCATCTCTAGCTTCCTTTCTGGTCGTTCTATAGCCGCTGTTGTAGACGGCCATCGTTCCTCTCCTAGACCTATCAACAGTGGTGTTCCTCAGGGTTCTGTCCTATCACCTACTCTCTTCCTTTTATTCATCAGTGACCTTCTAAGCTGTACATCTAACCCTATCCACTCATATGCTGATGATTCCACCCTTCACCTTTCCATTCGGTTCCTGCAACTTCCATCTCAGCAGTTACTTCAACGAAAAAGGGATGAGGCTATGGCACACCTAATGTCTGACTTGGCTCGTATCGCTCGTTTTCGTTTTCGTTTTCGTTTTTGAAGGCTCCAACATGCTTGCATGTGTCGGCCTTGGTCACCTAATGGCGGCTCTCCACGCTGCTCGATCTCTGGCAGCCTCCCTATTCAGTCCCTTAACCCTTAAGTCACATTTAATGACCTCGTCCCATGTCTTTCTCGGTCTACCCCTCCCAACATATCTTACTGACTATGTATCTCTGATTGGGGTAAAAATAATCTTGTTATTTTTAATGCATCAAAAACTCAGTTCTTACACTTATCAACCCGAGAAAGTCTTCCTCAGGATTACCCACTAATGTTTAATAATGAACAGTTATGTCCTGCATCATCCTTGAACATGCTTGGGGTTTCATTCGCTCGGGATTTGTCTTGGAAAGAATATATTACGTCTCTTGTGAAATCTGCTTCCAAGAGATTAGGTGTGCTAAGCCGATTCCAAACTTTCTTTACCCCTGCACAGTTGTTGACCTTGTACACGGGTTTTATTCGCCCGTGTATGGAGTACAACTCTCATGTGTGGGGAGGCTCCCCACATGCAACTCTTCTCAATAGGGTGGAGTCAAAGGCTTTTCGTCTCATTAACTCTCCTCCTCTTACTGATTCCCTTCAACCATTGTCTCTTCGCCGCACTGTTGCATCTTTATCTCTCTTCTATCTCTACTTCAATGGTCACTGTTCCTCTGAACTGTCTGCTTGCATCCCTCCACCTCTACGACGGGCATGTAGTACCCGTCAAGCAACAAACTCTCATCCCTTTTCTGTCCAACTCTCTAATGCAAGAGTTAACCGTTACTCCCAGTCCTTCATTTATGCAACTGGTCAACTCTGGAACTGTCTTCCTCTGTCTGTATTTCCTACTTCCTATGATCTCCAGTCTTTCAAACGCAGTGTGTCCAGGCATCTCGAATTGAACGGATCTTAAATTTGGCTCTCTTTTGTATTGTTTTTGCTTTTTCTAGGAAGGAACAGTATGTAGGCCTGTGGCCTTTGGTTCCTTCTTCCTTGCATAAAAAAAAAAAAAAATTGTCTAAATACCATGCAGCAACAAAGTATTTGTGACTCCTAAAAGGGAAAGAATGAAGAAACTGAGAAGAATACAGTAAAAGTCCTGTAATCCAAATGCCAGGGGACCAAAGGTCTTTCAGACTATTGTTTTTTTTTTTGGACTATTGGGAGGGACCTCTGAAAACATTAGAAATGTGTACATGATCATTAAATAAACACTAACAGTGTTATGGGCTATTGTTTTAGACACTGGAAATGCTTAGAAGTGTAACTGAATAGTAGCAGGCAGGTACATCTAAGTCCAAGAGCAAGTCCAAGCCAGATAAATCCTTAAAGCCCTGAAAAATTCGAAAAATTTCCCCCTAAAGAATTCAGAGTATCGGGATATTTAGATTATTGGTTGTTGGATTGGAGGACTTTTACTGTAAATGTCATTCTCTACAGTATATACTGGTATATTCTTGAATCCTAAGATAGAGGGAATCAAGAAACTGAGAAGTATAAGCCTGATGTATGTTTGAATCCTAAGAGAGAAGAATAAGGAAAATGAGAATAGAGATAATATCACCTTGGAACACAGAGAGTTGGGTGATACAGAAAAAAGGTTGAAATCAGCGTAACCATAACACTGGGATGTCCGACAGGAAATGAAAGTCAGACAAGGGAAGATATGATGTTGTGCAGCAAAAGTCATGAAACTGTGTCAGGAAGGTTCAGGGAGGTTTTAATTATAGAAAGTCTTCATTATATGTTATGGCTTTTTATGTTCTTTTTTGTCTTGGAATCCAGGATACCATAGAGGAATTGCCTGCCTTAAAATTCTAATGTTACCTATAAAGCAAGTTTGCCAGTATCCTATGATTCATTGTACCTGTTGTATGGAAAGAGTTGTGATATTTTGAAACTAACCATCATGAACTATATAGTATACAGTATATTGCTGGATGGTTCTTTGTATTGAGTGACTTGGCCATTGATAATAGTGAATATGTGAGGATATTAGAGAGAAATCGCCTTTTTAAGAGCAACTAATGGCTTTACACCTTCAAATTTTTTTTTTCTACCCTTTGTCTTATTCCTAAAGTTGTCTGTCCCAAACTGGTAATGTCATATATATACATATTTTTTATTAAGTATGCATAACAGTTTGAAGCTGATCATTTATTTTGCTTCATTATTGCAGTCTCTAGTCAATTTTTCAAAATAAAGGAGTTAGAAATGGCCTTCATTAACTTTTATACCACCAGAGATTATCCAAAGTCAAGTAAGATCATCAGAGTATGGTAAGAACTAAATGACTAGAGTACCAGGTATTGTATATACAGTATATAATGATAGGGTGCCTGGTAATGTAGTGATTAGAACTCTCCAGTTGGAGAGTGACTAGAGAATTGTGGTTGTTATAAGATGTCTGGGAAATGAGACCAACTCATGATCTTGTCTTGTTCTTGTTGGAGAAAACATTACAATAGACTTTAACTACACTTAAGTCATTAATCCCACATCACCCATTTTTACTGGTTGTACTCTCATGGTCCCTTCCACCTCCTGCCACAGTTCCAGCTCATTCCATCCATTTCTTTATCCCTCATGCCAGTTGCTTTAATTCCCCCCTATCCCAGCACATTCACTCTTGGATTATATTTTGAAATAAATCATCACAACACGCAAACCACTAATTCTGCAATACTGTACCCATTTTCACAAGATATACTTTGCTGCCCCAGCCCCACCATGCTCCAACATTCCTGCCCATCTCACCCATTCCTTTGCTTACCATGCCCATTTCTTTACCCTCTGTATGATGGCTTCAGTGGGGTGGCACAAGTCACATGGTCAACTAATTCACTCATTCAGGGAAGTAGGCAGATCATCTACCTTGAAATATACTGGACTGTGGTATTCTATCCTTGGGTCCCTATACCTCGAAGGGGGTAATAAGGGATTGGCTGTTACTGTTTTTATAATAAAGTATGCTGTAGTGATATCTATATGCAGTGATTTTTTTTATTATTATTTTTTTTTATACACATGTACATTTCTTACCAACAGGTATTTGGTGCCAGTCCTACTTCTGATATGCAAGAGAAGTTTGGAGAATGTCTCATGTTTACTCAACATGTTAGGTAAGGATGGTGATCATTCATTATTTTCAGCTGACATTATCATCATAATCTGGGAGTTTATTGTAAAGTAGTGAGTGACGAAGAGGGTGGCTAAGTGGCAGAGGATGTGTGGATCAAATATTTGCAGTGAGACAGATAGTGGAGAAGGCTTGTGAGTAGGACTATAAGGTGTTTATGGCATATTTGGATCTGGAGAAAGCATACAACAAAGTAGATAGAGAAGGATTTTGGAAGGTTTTGCACATGTATGGTGTAGATGGTAAGCTGCTAGGTGCCGTCAGGAGTTTTTATGATGGTAGTGAGCCATGTGTAAGGAAAAATGGGCATCTGAGTGAATGGTTCACGATCAATGTGGGTGTGGGACAAGGTTATGTGATGTCCCTATGGTTTTTCAATATATATAAGGATAGGGTGATGAGAGAAGTAAAATCATGGGTAATGGAGAGAGGGATGGTGTTGGTAATGAATGGTGATGGATGAAATATCTCAAATTTGTTGTAAGCTGATGATTCAGCGCTGTTTGCAAACACTGGACAAGAGCTTGGTAGACTAATGCAGAGTTTTGTTGATGTCTGTAAGCATCATGCCTTGAGAATAAATTTAGAAAAGAGTAGAGCAATGGCTGTTGAGAGAGATGGTGACTCCCAGTGTGATGTTACAGTGAATGGAGAGAGATGGGAATTATTGAGAAAATTCAAATACCTGGGTACAGTGACAGAAAAGAGAGGAAAATATGCAAAAGGAGTGGAAAGTAGAGTGACACAGGGAAGAATAGTAGCTGGTGCTATGAAGGCCTTGATAAGAAAAAGAAGCTTGAGTGTTGCAGCTGCACAAGGCTTACTTGGAGTGTTAGTGCCAACTTTAGCATATGGATGTGAGTATGGTGTGGCATGAAAATGAAAAGTCAAGAGTAAGAGCAATGGAGAGGGGAATGTATGTGGAGCACAGAGAGTGGTGGATAGGATACGAAATAATGTGATTCGTGAAAGATGTGGAGTGAGGAAGTCTGAGTACACCAGAGTCGAAGGGAGTGTACTAAGATGGTATGGTCATGTGGAGAGACTGGATGACAATGGAGTGGTGACAATGGTATATTTGAGCAAATTTGATGGAGGGAGGAGGCAAGGTAGGCCAGGGAGAAGGTGGAGGGATATGGTGGATGAGTGGGTGAGGAAGAGAGGTATGGAAGTTGGTGAGGCTAGGGGACTGACAAAAGATCGAGCTGGCTGGATGAATGTTGTGAGATGAATTGCATGATCAGGGACTAGGCACCACTTTTTAACCCGACAGCATTCGGATTGGCTCTGTCAGGTGGTTACTGTATATTTGAAGTTACAGAACATGGTGAAATTTTTTTGGCCCGTCTGGATGGAGCCAGGATTTCTAGGGCTTGAATGATGAGTGAATGGAAGCGTAACCGATTGAATTGGGCAAACTTTGGCTGTCTGGATGTTGCTGCTTCTCACCCTGCCCTAGGGTGGGAAATGAGGTCCACATGATGATGATGATAATTTTTTTAATAGGATGAAGTAAAAACTGAATATGACCATATGATTATAGAGTACCAAATGATTATAGAGTACCTAATGTTATCAGTACAACTGTGTGTGTGCATTAGTGCATGTGTACACAACTAGAATTTACTTCTGCAGGGAGAACAAGGGAAGAGGCGTGCTATATTTTCTTATATCTTGCATTTATCCTGTGGGGGAAAAAAAAAAAAATAGTAGCAAGAGGAAAGTTACAGTAATTTGTCCATGCAGCAAGCTGATGGTGACGATGATAAGACGTCGAGCCTCCAACCAGTCGACAGAAGCAGCCTCATGTGCCATAGTGAGGTTCCTGGAGATTGACAGCTGTGAGGAGAGTAGCAACGGGTGGATGCTGCTGTCCACGCTGAACCTCCTGGCTGCTGGACCCACTCAACTTATTGAAGTAAGAAAAGAGAGAGAGAGATGCTCTTCATTCCATTTATCAAGTTGATACCAAATTGGTAAGCTTTGTTCTTGCATCAGCTGTGAAGTCCGTAATACAAAATCATCTTTATCTAATTTCATGACTAGTTAAAGATTTTGAATGGAATGTGGAGTAGGAAGTAAATCTGTCCCACTACCATGTTGTTTACAGTCTGAATTAGTGACAGTTTATTGAGTAATACAGTTTATCAGTATTGCCATCATAGTAAAATGCACTCCAGTGAGACTGTCGTCAAGTGTGGCTTCAGGAATGAGGGTCTGAACTGAGAGGCCTGTTAGTGACTGAGCATCGTAGACTACAGTTATTCAGTGACCAACATCAGTGCATGCAAGCACATCAAACCATTTGTAAACATTCATTCACTCATCATCCAATCCTACATTGCCCCATGAGAAGTGTAGGAGCCCAAGGCTAGGCAAGTTGGTCCTGACATTTATGATGAGAGTGACCAGCCTCTCTGATCCCTGAGTGGACTATCCCTTGGATATAAACCTTCACTGGCTCAGTCCGACTGGAGCACCATAGTTACCCACTAAACCACCAGATGCCAAAATTTGGTTATATGGTTACCACCCTGCGTAGTAAATGGTTTCCAGGTGTACAGGAAATCATTTGGCTTGTCACCCAGTGAAGAGTCGCCCACAGGCAGAAGGAAGTGGAAAGAATGAAGGAAAGACAGAGGAAGGAGTGTAAAGTCACCCGTAGGCAGAAGGACGAGGAAAGAATGAAGGAAAGAAAGACAGAAGAGGATGGAAGGAGAGAAAGATGGAGGAGAGGAAAGGGCAGACACCCGAGAGCACTACATCGAGTGAGTGGATGGTGAGTGCCCTCACCTACCAAAACAAAAATGAAAAAAAGGCAGTTTATGGTATACTTTTGTCCTTCATTCTACTATTGTACTTTCCTTTTCCAATATTTCAATCCCTTTATATTTTTTTATGGGAAATTGTGTGGAATGGTGGCAATACTTTTGCTTTGCCATTTGTGATTATTCTTATATTTGTGCTCCTTCAGGTAATGACAGCTGCCTCACTGCCATCAACTCTAGTCAAGTGCTTGTACCTCTTCTTTGACCTTCCCGAGTATGAGAGTCCACCAGCTGACACCTCCACACTCCCACCCGATAATGAAGCTGCAGAGTTCTCAGCCAGTGAAAGAAGAATCCTACTACAGAAAGTGTTTGTACAGGTAATGTATAAGAACCAGGCAATGGAAAAGAAGCATATAGCTAATTGAAAAGAGGCAGGTATTGAACAAGAACCAGGGATGAAAAAGAACCAAAGGACTTTCTTTGGGTTTGATTAGAGGTGGAATATTTGTGTGTATAAACTCCACCTCTAGTCATATATAAGGAGGATCCACAAACCTAGTTTGTATTGTCGCAGTAAGCAGCATTTTTTTTATATGGGTGTAATTCTTTTATCTGAGCAATTTCGTTATCGTTTTTGAAGGCTCCAACATGCTTGCATGCGTCGGCCTTGGTCATCTAATGGCTGCTCTCCATGCTGCTCGATCTTTGGCAGCCTCCCTGCTCAATCCCTTAACCCTGAGGTCACACTTAATGACCTCATCCCATGTCTTTCTCGGTCTACCCCTCCCAACGCCTCCCCTGATATTAACACTTCTCACCCTCTGCACCCAATTATCATCCTCCATCCTCTCCACATGTCCAAACCACCTCAGCCTACCTCTCCTCATCACAACACCAATACACTCCAGTCCCATCCTACCTCTCAACTCTTCCATCGTAAACCCAACCCCCCAGGCCTTGCACGCAGGGACGCACTGCACATCCACCTAATCATTGTCATTTCTGTACGTTTAAGCCTGCGAATATCCTCTTCCTTTACTGCCCAGGTCTCACTACCATACAGCATCACACTTCTAAGACATGCTCCATACAAAGACCCTTTAGCATGTAAGGAGAGTCCCCTCAATGTCAGGAGAGGCAACAGCTCCCTGAACTTCTTCCAACCACTTCTCACCTTAGCAACTGAGCTAACTCCTGCCCCACCTCCGGCACATGTCTCCCAAATAACAAAACTCTTCCACACACTCAAGAGACTCGCCAGCAAGTTCAATCCTTTCACGCCTAACAATCTCCACCTGCTCTCCCCGACACGCCGCACACATAAAATCAGCATTATCTCACAGTCTACCTCTAATACCACTACATCTCTTGTGCACCCATTTATCACAAACACTGCACAAGATGGAATTACTTCCCACACCTTTGTGGCAAACTGCACATGGCCACTCTCCCTCCCCTCTGATTGTACTGCCACCAACCCTAGATATCATCACTTTTGTTTTATCTGCATTTACCCTTAAGCCCTTTACAGTTTTGAAATTAAGGCACAGCCAGGGAGACTGCTTCTTCGATTCTGAAATTTGGTCATCTATCTATCTATTGCCAGATGCCATAATCCCATAAGGGGTGGCCATTTGACTTTGAGTTATTTGTTTACAGGGAGGGGCACTAACCCTCCACCAACCCACTTGTTGACATGTAGGGAGCACGTATGGTTTGGTTATATGATTACCACCCAGAAACCATTTGGCTTGTAACTCAATGTAAAGCCACCTGTAAAGGAAAGAAAAACAATAAGAAGTGACAGGAAAGATGGGAGAAATAGGAAGAGTGGAGGACAGGCACAGAAAAAGAATAATAAAGGCTAAGGAAGAAGTAGGCAGCACTATATTAGGTGAGTAGATGATGGTCGCCACCATCTACCACTAAAATTTGGTCATGTACTGTAGTCATATTGTTTCTTTCCAGGGGCAGTATGTGTCTAATGTAATATTTTATTCAATCATTGTATATATTTAACTCCATTTTTTTCCCTTTTTTTCTGAGATCTGTTTCAGAAATTTAAAAAAGCAGTCCCAAAACTCATTCAGATGAGACTTTGTTTTTTGCAGCTGTTGGTGCGACTGTGTTCTCACACTGCACCAGCTGAAGAACTGGCTCGGAAAGATGATCTTACTCTGCTGTTCTCAGCCATCACATCGTGGTGTGCCCCGCACAATGCCATCTGGAGGAAGAGTGCTGCTGAAGTGCTTATGACACTCTCACGTCACGGCCTCTCACCACCGGTTGTCAGTTACATCCATCGTGAGTACTGCCTCAGATTTGTTCAGAATGTTTGGCCTCAGGAGTGATGATAGCTTCACACTGGACTCCTACATCTTGAAAGTAGTGTTGTATCATTGTTTTTCCTTTTTGGTGTTTCCTCCCACCCTTATTCTCACATACATCACCTCATACATATCCATTCTCTAGGTGACCATGCCATTTAATCACACACCTTTACCATATGATAGGTAGACTTCCCTACTGTTTCTTTACTAATACCTGTAACCTGTAGTTTAGGATATTATGAGTGGCACTTATCTTTAAACAATTCCACAGACAAGGGATGTGTGGGCCTGTGTGTGGAGAACATGGAACGTGGGCAAGATCTCTCCCCACTAGAAATTGTTGAGATGTTTGTCACTGTCTTCTGCTTCCTCAAGGACTCATCAGAAGTCTCACAAACTCTCCTCGATGACTTCAGATCTTCTCAGGGTTATGCATTCCTAGCTGAGTTCCTGTTAAGGTTAGTGTGATGGGTGTGTTTTTCAAGTTTGTATTTTACTGTTTTTGCCCCAACATATGCCTCTTTTCATATACCTTACTGCAAATAAGCATAACATCATGTGACATAAAATTAACACCATGCTTCTTGATAAGGAATCCTTGTGTTGGTGTTGGCTGTGGTACAGTTGATGTTTTCCATGGACTGGAAGCTTCTGTGGTTAATTTATTCTGAGGTTGATTTTATTGCCTCCCAGACTCGAGGCAGACACCACTGATGAGAGCCGAGAAGCACTGAGGAATTTAGTGTTGTTAGTATCGTCACTTTCATACTGCGGCTATGTCGAGCTGAAGCCATCCACGGCATCTGTTGGCTCACCCTTCCACATCCCAGGATTTGTACTTCCAGTCCCATCTGGGAGAGGTATGGGTGATGATGATGTTGGTAATGATAATGGTCTTGTACATACAGCTGGTCCTGTGTGTTAAAGAGTTGTGGATGCTTGGTAGAGTGTGGATGATAATGATGATGATGATGATTGTGATGGTGATTATGGTGGATGCTCATGTGCTACTGGACTGTCTGGCTGAAGAATGGATGTTGAGTGTAGTGTGGGTGATGATTATGATGGTAATGGTGCATTGTATATATTATTACATATTTTTGTTTAACAGTTAGTACTTTTCACAAACCCGTATTGTGATTTGCTAATAAATGTTGTCTTATGCATGTGTTTTATGTAATCCATCATTGATAATATTTAATGTCATGAATTTGCATCATATTATTTAGATGTACAGTATCACTTATTTAATCATTATTTAATTGTATTTTAGTGCATTTTACATTTTTATTGCATTGTTAATATGTTTGATAATGTATACAGTACTAATGTCAGTGAATATGCACATAAACACTGATCATTACTAACTCATATCAGTAGCACAAATTCTGATGTACAGGAGAGAGGCTGGCTTGGAGTATGGAGGCCTGAGGTTAGACTACTGTAGTCTTGAACATTTAAGCAACAGTAACAGCACTGTAGCACGATGATTGTTTCCCTTCCTCTCGCGTGGCAGGTGCAAGTGTGAGGAATGTGCAGGCTTTCAATGTGCTTCAGTCAGTGTTCCTTCGCGGCACCACCACTAACCTCTGCTCCGTCATACTGGATGCCATCTCCTCCGTCTACCACTCAGATTCTGCTAACTACTTCATTCTTGAGCCACAGCACACCCTTTCCACTTTTGCAGAGAAAATTCACACTAAGTCTAAGGAGATACAGGTTAGTTTTGTGGTGTATGGTGGTTATTATTATTATTTTTTTTTTTGCGGTAATGTTTTTTTTAAATTCTTTTACTTCTTGTCAGCAGTTTATACTTTACCCCTTTAGTTTGGCATTTGATTTATACACTAGCAACCATAAGAGAGATATATGCTGTTAAAGTAATGTCATTTCATCCGTTTCTTAGAATACCAAGTGAATGGAATTGATAATACCAAGCAAAGTGTATTATCACCAACACCCTTTTTGTGCCCACAGGAGAAATACTTCCAGCTGTTAGAGTTTGTGGTGTTCCAGTTGAAGTTTGTGCCATGTAAGGAACTCATCTCCCTCTCCATCCTCCTCAAAGCCCAGCACACACTCTCATGCTCCCTCATCTGCTGCAACACCCTCCTCACCATCCTCAAGTAAGGCACGACTTATTATGGTACACTCTTCAGTGTGGTCATGTCGTTTATTCATGTTTTTTACAGATTGTCCCCTTTTCCTTACATGTTTGTACTGTGCAGCCTAGCCTCAGGCCCCTGTGCCCTGGTTTATATGGAGCACGATGAAATTGGCTGATGGATGAATGGATGGATTTAAAGATTGGTAGTCCACTAGGTTAAGGTGCTCTATGGTTTGATGATCTTATGCCACTCAGAGGCTGTGAGGCTGGTCACCCTTGCTTTAAGTGTCAGGAATTAATAGCTTAGTCCTGGGCCACTATGCTCCTGTTTATTTTTTTTTATTTATTTATTTTTTTCAATGCAAGGAAGAAGGAACCAAAGGCCATGGGCCCACATACCGTTCCTTCCAAGAAAAAGCAAAAACAATACAGAAGAGAGCCAGATTCAAGATCCATTCATTTTGAGATGCCTGGACACACTGCGTTTAAAAGACTGGGATTAGATGATGAATTAATGAATCATTCACTTTCATTTGACAGCTCAAAAGATATTGTCATATTTTTTGCCTGTCATTCAAGAAGATAAATGGTAGTGTTTGCCAGAAAAATGTTAAGAAAATTGAATTGTTAAATTGAAAGAGTGTTAGATGGAATATTGTTATGTGAAGGATGCCTGTAATGATGACAGTGATGGTAATGCCGACGATGTGGATGATAGTAATGTTGTGTCCCTCTGTCAGACACAATGCAGTGTTCAAGGACGTGTACCGAGAGGTGGGTCTGCTGGAGGTGTTTGTCACGTGCCTCAACAGATACCACGACCTGCTCAAGTCTCAACAAAACGAAGAATCACAGAATAAAGGTCTGTCACAGAGGTTTTACATTTTTAAAACCTTTACAGAGCAGGATGGCACTTTGGTATTTACTTAAGCTGGATAGCTTTATTTAGCTTAGGAAGACCTCTTCCTGACAGTGAGTTTTGTACCTTAGTGTGTGTGTGTGTTTTTTTTTCTGTTGAAACATATAAATATATCTTTGTCTGTCATCCACATAATGAAATGTTATTCTTACTTTAGTAAAAAAAAAACAAAAAAAAATTTTCAGTACTCGCTGCTAATATCTCCCATAACCTGATAAATTGATGCTGGTATATCCTATTGTAATAGAAAAACATAAAGTTCTTCCCTTTATGTTTACCAACACCAGGCTTTAATTTTGTAACCTAAAGTGAGATGTATCCTCCCACAGGCGATGAAGCAAGTGAAGAGGAGCGCCTTGGATTCCTTGTGATGGAAGGCCTGACACACCTGCTGTCTTCCAATAGCCAGAACGCTGCCGTTTTTAGGGAGTCAGGAGGAGCCAAGTGTGCTGTTGCTCTTGTACCTCACCTCCAGTGTCGCTCACAGGCCCTTGGTGCGTCACAGTGTTTTTGTGTGTGTATGTGTTGTGGTAAATTCGACGAGGTCCACACGTGCCAAGCTGCAAGCTCATCCATTACAAGAGTTTTTCTGTTTTCAGTAAATAAAGGATAGTGCTGTGTCCTTTGTTGAGGCACAGGTAACTGTGTTTGTAATAAATTAATATCTGTACTGTAAGTAATGTATTCTATGGGAATTTTGTTATAGTGAAGAGTAATTAGTACAAAAGTATTTTGTGAAAAGACACATGAAAAAAAAAAAGAATGTCATGAAAGGAGACATGAAAAATTAATGTTATAAAGGGAGACAGATAAAAGGTCATGAAAGGAAACAGTAAAAAAAAAAAAAAAAAGTGGAATGAGCAACATAATGAATTATTGTATTATGACAGGTGTGATGCAGCAGTTGGTCCTGGCTAGTGGAAGTGATGATGATATGGGCTCACTGCTCGGCCTCCTACACTCTGCTGCTCCCACTGAACTCCAGCTCAAGATAGACATACTCAAGGTGATCACTCACACCTAATAGAAGCCTAGTAAATTGTTTCAAAAGTTTTTGTTTTCTTTGTCTGACTGTTTTTAAACTTTTTGCCAGATGATCTGTTATTCAGTGTAATGTTCAGTCTTATAGTTTGGCCTTCTGAAAGCTTTTTTTTGTTGGAGTGTATAGTAATCATATGTATATGTTATTGAATTTGTCACATTGCTCTTGCCTTTAGAGCTTCTAGTATATAATATCGATACTTATCACCATCCACTCATAGTGCTGCTCTCGGATTACTGCCCTTTCCTTTCTTCCTTCCTTCTTTCCTTCTGTCTTTTTTTCCTTCATTTTTTCCTCTGCTTTATGCCTGCAGGTGACTTTACACTCCCTCTCCTGTCTTTGTTTCCTTCATTCTTTCCTCTTCCTTCTGCTTATGGGTGACTCTACACTGAGTAACAAGCCAGATGGTTTCTTGGTGTACAGGAAACTATTTACTACGCTGGGTGATAACCATCTAACCAAATTATTGCACCTGGTGGTTTAGTGGGTAATTATGGCACTCCATTCGGATTGAGCCTGTGCAGGTTTATATCCAAGGGTTGGTTGGGCTTTATTGCTCACATGATGCCACTCAGGGATGAAGCTGGTCTCTCTCAACTTTAATGTCACAACCAACTTGCCTAGCCTCGGGCTTCTGCGCTCCTCATGGGGCAGCGCTGGAGTTGATGATGATGATGATGATGATGATAAATTTTGATTTTGATATAGGTCTGTATTATATATTACTGGTTTTAATGTACAGCTTTATGATCTCTTGTCATGTTGCTATTCATGTTGTGTTTGGATTTGTTACAGTCGCTGCTAGTGTGCCTGAAGGAGTCGCATCGCACAAGGACGGTGTTTAGGAAAGTGGGAGGCTTTGTTTATGTAATGAGTGCGCTGGTGAGTCTGGAGGGCAGCCTGGGTGATGTCATACCCACCGTCTGGACCCCGGTGTCTTCTCGACTCATTCTCACACTCCTTCTCAATGTTTTTAATACTCTCACCACCGCCATGAGATATGAGCCAGCCAATGCAAAGTTCTTTCATCAAGAGGTCAGTGCTGCCTCAAGTCAGCCATATGTAGTAAAAGTGGATGTCCACATTATTTTAACTAGATGTACTGTGAAGCAGAATATGTTTATAATAAATCCTTTATCTCACCCTGCCTTAGGGCGGGAAAGGAGGTCCGGGTGATGATGATGATAATGCAGATCCTTTATTTGAGGAATTAATAATGCACATATGTAAGGGTTAGTCAAGGAAACTAAACTTTAAACCCATATAATGCAGACGTGTAAAAAATATATATCACCTTAGTGGAGTGTTATAACACTGGCCAGGGGAAGCCTTGGACTATCAAAGCATGTTTTAAATCCAAGACTTGACTGAACGTTTTCCAGTTTACATCTGTGTAGTGCTGCCAGGGACATAGGGGAGTCTTCTGTAGCGAAAAATTATTTGGATTATTAGCATAGCCTCAGATCTTCCCGTACCCTGGATCATCTGGTGCATACAGATCAGAGATGATAATTCAGTAATTAATATGAGGCAGTCTTCAGTAAAAGAAACATAATGTAATTAACCCTGTGGGACAATAGCCTTTCTCGAGAAATGCCCTTCAAACAAGCACAGAGCATTTAATGATAGTTGAAACTTGGTGTAGCTAAGTATTTCAGAATACATATTCTTTCAGCACTAAATGAAGAACCAAATGGTTTGGTGTGACTTAGGAAACCATAAGTTGCAGTAGGTGGTAGCCATTATAGTTAGCCAACAAATGGATGTCTTATAGTGAAGTGGATTGAGTCAGTTCACCCAGAAGTGGCTCATAAATGTTGACATCCATAGGATGGTTGTCGCTTATTATAATTAGTTAATGGATGAGTGGATGGAGGGACTTATTCATTTTCATGATATCCCATTTCCTCTTTCCATCCAGATCTGCTATACTAGTTTTTGTGATACACTGCGTCTGCTGGGTTGCTTCAAGACAGAGACCCACATCCAGGAGGCATCTTGGGAGGGTGAATCAGGTACCCTCCCTGCCTTACCTGCTGCCACCAACCCTTCATCTGATGGCATTGACCTCAACACATTCCACACCATTTTCACCACACCTATACTGGAATATTTGTGAGTATTTCTTCTGCATTGTATTATTAAGAGGACAGTATTGCTGTGCTGTTTTTATTCTAACTTGGCCTAAAATTAATCTCTTCATCTTGAATGCTGACTTGTATCAATAGTTTAACACTAAACTGTGATGAAAGTCAAAAAAAAGTCCAATGAAAAGAAGTTGAATTATAGTATTGTTTTTCACAGCTACTTAGCTACATAAAATATGCTGCAATAGGACAAAAATTTTAAGCCACGTTATATTAGAAAGAGCATAGTCCCACTTGCTGTTTCACCTCACAGCACCAGCAATGGAGTATTTCTGTGTTTCAGGTTTCACATTCCACATAATTTAACATTTACACTGAGGCATTTGTGAACACTGTTGGGTTCACATTCCACATCATCTAACTGCGCGGTACCCTAGCACACCAATTGCAGTGAAATGGTTAAGTGTAATGGGCTGCAGTGGCCAAGCTCTGGACTTCTGCAACATTAAGGGGATACTACTTTTGGAAGTGGCTGTTACCATTTCTTGTTGTTACTGTTGTAAACCCAGTCTCATGTCATTAAGAACACAGTGAACCACTGAAAATTGGCAACTTTAGTCAGTTGCTCCCAGAGGTCTTTTGTTAAGACTGTGTTGAAGGACCCTATGTATTGTGAAGTTCATCATCCCAGTGGACTAAGCTCCCTCCTGAAATTCCAAAGTCTCTGGTTTGTGTTTTCATGGTATCCCTTGTTTATGTCTTTGTGGTTGTTTTATAGTCACATGGTAATAGAAAATTCTCTTTCAAATGGACCAGACCTCCTTCTGAGATCCTAGAGTGTCCTACTGGTTCAGTTCATGTGTTTGAATGTATGTGTGGTTGATGCTTGTGTTTTTTGTAGTTTATTTAAAGCCAAGTAGCAATTAAAACCCTCTTTAATGGACCAGACCTCCTCCTGAGATCCCAGTGTCACTGGTTCGTGTGGTCCAGATCCTGCAGCTTATGTACCACATGGCCCTGGATGCCTTCGACCGTGCTGCACCCCCAGCCTTCACCCCTCCAGACATATCTATCCCGGGCAAAGATGTGAGTTGCTTGATGCTTTCTAAGTGTTACGGGTTATTATGAAGGATTTTTAAATTTGTATTTTTATGTAGAAAAAAAACAGAGAATTGTTTCCTTTTTTATCACAGTTCATCCTCAGACATAAGGTATATATCCCAACCTAACATCATTGTTATGTACAGTAGGCTATACCAGTATATGTATTCTACTTTAATGCAGACCAAGCTGACAGACATATCTCCGAGCACAAAGCGTCCAGTGGGTGGGCTAAACCTTGGACCTGCCCCTGCTGAGCCAGTCATTGTCCATGCTGGGGTGATCACCACACTACTGCACCTCCTGCCATCCATACAACACCCCTCACACCCACGTCTTGCTGCCCTCCTGCAGCTCTACACTGCACATCTCATCAAAGTATGTCACCAAAACAGCTGTGGTTGTTTCACCTTAACTTGCCTATATTTACAGCCTCTCACTCCTACTACTGCTACTGTATGGAAGGGTAGTTGAGGTATTGACTAGTAAAATAGATTCCAGTTATATTTTTTCATATATAGACTGCACATTCCTAAAATATAATAATAACGTTTGCACAATATTATTTCAGTCACTAGTGAGAACCGAGCGCAACCAGCAGCTGATGTGTGAAGTAGGTCTGGCAGGTGACTTGTTGTCACGGTGTGAGGCATCCCTTGTCAGTGAGAAGCATCCCCTTCACCCACCTCTCCAGTATATCTTTGAGAGGCTTGCTGCTCAAGCCATACATCCACGTGACCTCAGGTAATGGGTCGTGTCAGTACATATTACAGTTTTCCTAATTATTGCTATGTGTCATATTGGATAATACAGATAGGCCTAGTCCTCATCATAAAAGTGATGTGCTCCACAATATCACAATGTTTTTTTATACTGTTTGTATTATAAGATTGAGAAAGCTAGCAGATCAGCTTTATAGATATGAATAGAACTTCAAATGATTTCTCATTAGTGTATTGGCAGCTTCATAGCAAAAAACATTGTCAGAAACGTGATGTAATGAGGACTTCAGTGTATAGGTTGAAGCTATGGCATGAATTAGTGCTTTGCTGGCTGTCCTCTTTTGTTTAGGAGCTTTGATGAATTTCTGATGTAAGGATGTGACCATCCACTGCCTATGCTTCAGTGTTTAAGCAGCTTATAAAACGTTAATCACTGAGACTAGGACTTCCTTCTCCCTTGATTCCTGTCTCATATATGTATTTCAAAAGTTGTTCACTGGATCCCCTCCCTCCCAAGTAACATTAGGAAACTGGTTTATAAGATGATATGGATAATGACTGTCAGTGCAAGTACTGTATTTTGCTATACAGTATTTGGTTGATGACAATAATTTTCTTTGAATTTTGTATTAATAAATGAAATGAATGTTGCATGTACTGTATATTACGATCACAAAATGTATTTTACTGTCTCAGAATACACTATATTGGTACGTTATTGAAATGTCTCATAATCATCTTTACTTCTCGTAACCTGTCACCCCATAGGATATTCCTGCGGCTGGGCAGTCCTCTCAACTGCCTCAACCTGGACGAAGTTGATATCAGCTCAGGGACATCCACGTACAATGGCCCTGTCCCACTCACCCGCATCAAAACCCTCGTCTCCATGACCACACCAAGAGATTTCAGGTAAATTGCTATCATTTTTCATCAGAGTACTTTTATAATTACTGTATTTGGATATGTAGGGTTAATGAATGAATGTACAGTCTCATAATTGGTAATGGACATTACTTATCAAAATCAGATCAGTATTTTTATTTCATTTTCTCCTCACAGAGTTAGCATTGTGGTTTTTCATCATTTGGTTTGTTTGGTAGGAGTACTGAGAGTTCTTGAGTACCCCTTCCTTTCCTCCTTTCCTCCTTAAACCCTTCATGCCAGGCTATTTATAGTGCCATTGTTGAGGAAGGCTTTGCGCATATACGGTGTAGATGGTAAGCTGCTAGGTGCTGTCAAGAGTTTTTATGATGGTAGTGAGGCATATGTATTGGTAAATGGGCATCTGAGTGAATGGTTCACGATCAGTGTGGGCTTAAGGTTGTGTGATGTCCCCATGGTTGTTCAGTATACAATATATATATGGATTGGGTGATGAGAGAAGTAAAAACATAAGTAACGGAGAGAGGGTTGATGTTGGTAATGAATGGTGATGGATTGAATATCTCAAATTTTTTGTAAGCTGATGATGCAGTGCTGCTTGCAAATACTGGACAAGTGCTTGGTAGTCTAGTGCAGCTCTTCTTCTTGAAAATGAAAGTATCCCCAGATCTGTAGGTCGTTGTGTCAGTGAGTAATGACGTGAGGAAGAGGACTGATTTTTGCCACGAGAACAGGGTTGTTCATGCATCTGCCCGCGGCCCCGACTATGGCTTTATTCTCAGTGTGATAACTTCTCCATTACTAGATAAACTAAACACAGTGGTGTCCAAGGCACACCCTATGGCACCATCACAGAGACCTTTCCTATTATCCTTGGAAAGAGGCTTGGCAGAGGTGGATGAGGCAAACATTCACATGAGGTGGGAATGAATTGGATGAGAAGGGTTAAGAAAAGATCGTCTTACACCTGGCAGTCACAGAGACGACTGAGATGTGGTTGGCTCGGCTGGTGGGAGCCCCCCCCCCCAGCTTTGGGTGACGAGATACAATGGCGGCCACTTCAGACTGTGGCGCAAAAACAAGTGCAGTTCTGACCAACACCCGGTGCCACCCAACCACCGATTTCTTGACAGTTCTGACTGACATCCAGCACTTGGGGTTAAACCAAGAGAACTATTGAAAAATAAAGGAACAGCATTATTATTATTCTCTTTTCCCATCAACTTGGCCCAGATTTTGTCCTGCAGCTTATTCCATGTAACCAGGTGGCAGAAAAGGGCAATGCCATGATTATACATCCTTTCCACAGCACTCCTTCATGAGGAGCACCTTATTCTTTTGATAGTCTGCTACACAGCTCAGCATTCAGCATGGAGAGATGGTCGTTGTATGTTAAGTTGGAATAAAATGAATAGTTATATTTGCATTTTGTTTTCTCCCCACAGAGTTGGCACGTTAGTCTACCCATCGTTTGTTGAGTTTGACATGAGTGCCGAGGGTTTTGGGTGCCTTTTCTTGCCCTCTATGGCCCCCCAGAGTGCTGGGGGTGGCTCGGTGGTTGGTGCAGCACTCTCCTCTACTGAACCCAATGTTATTGGTGGTATTGGCACTGGTAGGTATAATGGTGTTGATAATTTATGTTGTGTATCATAGTGTGCAGGAAATGTGCATGTAGTTTAGATATATATGTGTGGTGTAGGAAATGTTTGTGTGTAGTTTAGATAAACAGTATACATGTGGTCTAGGAAATTTATATACATTTATACACATATATACATGTGTGGTGTAGGAAATTTATATGATGCAGGACGTACTGTATATGTGGATGTAGAAAATAAATGTTTAGGAAATATTCTGGTAAGTGTGGTTCAGGATATTTACAGTATGTTTATATTAAGAAGTTTGTGTGGTGTACAAAGTATATGTTTGGCGTAAGAAATAAATATGTGGTGCAGAAAATTTTGATGATGTAATCTGTTTCCGATGTCATGGAGGAAATGATTTGTTTAGTCTGATAAACAGCTGTTCTAAGGTTGTTTATGTGTTGATTCATGGATTTACTTCTATATTGCAGGAGACAGGATCTTCCCACCCCAGACTGGGTTGACATATAGCACTTGGGTGTGTGTGGAGAAGTACAGTGACCCCCGCACTGACCCCCACTGTGTGCGTGTGTTGACGTTGGTGCGCCATGTGCCTGGTCGCGAACATCACTTGGTTTGTCTCTCCATAGTGATATCAGCCAGGGACAAGGCACTCATTGTTTCTACCCATGAAACCAATTTCCCTCAGTCAGGTCAAGGTATGCATTCCCAGTTTCTGTCACTCATACCATTTATGTTATTTTTATTTTATTTTTTGTCAACCATCCACTCAGTCATTGTAGTGCTGCCTTCTGATGACAGTGCACTGAGTGACAAGCCAAATAATTTCCAGTAACCAAGGAAATTATTTACTATGTGAGGAGGTAACCATATAACCAGATAGACAAGTGGTGATCTAATGGAGTAAGGTGCTTCAACTAGATGTGGTCCATAAAGGTTTGATTCCAACTTCAGAAGTCTCTTCCTAAGCTGAATAAAATAGTCACTCAGTAGCAAAAATAAAATAGAAAAAGACATAATTGAATTGAAGAGTTTAGCTTATACAGTACTTAGAGTAACTGTGGAAACTTCAACTTATTTCTTGTGCAGGTGTGACAGAGTGGGAACCGGAAGTGGTGGGTGACTTTGGCTGCCGAGCATGGTGTCCAGACCTTCTGACAGAGGGCCAGTGGCACCACCTGACCATCACCCTCAGTCGCTCAGTACTCAAGAACTCATCCCTCTGCATCTACATTGATGGCCAGCTGGTTACCCAAAAGAAGCTTCATTATATCCTACAAAACCCAGGTGGTGGTGCAGCCAATCTGACTATTGCATCATCTGTCTATGCATACATTGGTACTCCACCGGCATACCGGCGAAACTCAAGGCTGGTGTGGAAGCAAGGGTGTTGTCACCTGGTGGAGGATGTGTTGCAGCCCCAGATGGTGCAGCAGGTCTTCCAACTGGGACCTCACTACACCGGCTGTCTACAGGCAGCACAGATACAAGGTATGTCAGTTCCTTCTATGTAATTCATGTATACTCTAAGCCAGTGGTACGTGGATACAGAGGAAACTGCTGTCATTACATTCTTTTAAGGTCCCAGATTCATGCTTGCTGTTAAAATTTGATATACTGTACTAAAATTTTGATTTTTTTATGTCAACTAAAATTTAATGAGTTTCAGTACATTAACACTTCTTCTTTCATCCTCTTTTTCCAGGAACAGAGAGTCAGAGTACACAGGCTGTGGCAGTTGTTCCTGAAGAGAAAGTAATATTTGGGCTAAATGCAACTGCCATCTCACATCTCACCTTAAACAAGATCAGAAAAATGTACTCCAAGGTGGACAACAAAGCAATAGCAAAGCAGGTGAGCATGCTATGTATCTATAGAGTATTCAGTGCAGAGATTAACACCTTGACCCCTAGATTCCAGCTGTGTATTTGTCACTTATGGTATTCCTTGACAATTTGGTTCACTACTGGTTAGATCTTTTGAACTGGAGTGGAGTTAGTGAAGCTATTCCAGACCTCTCATATCCAGCAACTCTCGCATAAGGTGTATATAATTTTCTGGAGATGGCAGGAAGAAAAAAATTCATACTGAATTTAATAGTTTACATATGGCAGGAAGAGAAGAAAAAAATATATCATTGTGCCAGAGGTATTAAGATAGTTCTTGGTCTGTCAGCTGGGTATGTCATCTCATGAGAACGCAACACCGATCCGAGTGCTGCACAACTCAGCGGGGCATCTGAGTGGTCCATCTCGCTCCCTTGGTGGTGTGGTCATCGGGTACTTGGGAGTTCGCGTCTTCTGCCCACGTCCTGTTGCCGCCATGCTTGATAATGTGGGCGGATGCTCTGTACTTCTCGGTAAGCTTATTTCCTTTTATTGGATATTCTGTACTTCACAGTAAGCGTATTTATTTATTTTGGAGTTTTTTCAGTCATGTAATGCTATTGGAGGTGGTGTAGGTCAGTCTCCTACCGTTAAATGTTGTGGACTGCAGTAGCCTAGCCTTGGTTTTGTACTCCTCAAGGAGGGCACCATAATATGGAATTGGGTGTTACTGTTGCATTTTTTTATCCTCTTCTTCTTCTTCTTTTTTTTTTTTTTTTTTTTTTTGAGAGGGGGGAGGAGATGATGTACATCATCTAAAATTATTTATGTAAGGGGCAGTAGACCATGTACTTTTATACCCTCCTGTTCTGTTTATTGGATTCTGCCTTTTCATTTATATATTAGTGTGATGCAAGCATCTTGAATCATTTTAGGATTTACTGTATAGTATAATTAGTATTATAATTAGAAATGGAAGGATCTATACTCAGATTTTTTAACTGAGGCAAAGATGCACTTTACAGGTTGATGGTGATTGGCTGAATGCAAAATGTCCTAATAACGTCATTGTATTTCAAATAATTACCGGTAATGTGAATCAAAACCAATTAATTATCTGAAATACAACGATGTTATTCGGGCATCAAACATTCAGCCAATCATCACCAACCTGTCAAATGCATCTTCACTTCGATTAAAAAAATAAAATAAAATTTGAGCATAGTCTGCTGCTGCTTTGATCAACGCATTTTCATTTTTCAGGTCTAGTGGCCATGTCCAAAGACGTAGAATCTCTTTATGCATCAGTTAAAGCCTTGTCTTGCGTCATCAAAACCAGCAAAACGGGTAAGACCAGTTACTAGTATGTGTATTCTTATGTGTGAAGAGGAGTTAGTGGTAGGCACATTCTTGTACTGTACTGTATGTTGTTAATGTGTATGGGTGTTCGGCTGAAAGATGATGATGATGATGATAATGATGATGATGATGATGATGATGATGACAGTGATGTTGATGCTGGCAATGGTGATTATGACAGTTATGTTGATGATGACGACTTATGATTACAGCCCAAGTTGAAATGATGCAAAGCTCTGGATACCAGACGCTGGCTCTGTTGCTACGACGGAAAAAGTCCCTCCTCAACTCGCACATCCTTCACCTGTGCATCACTCTGGCCGGATCTGGGGAGGCACGCGAGTCATCCGCCATACCCAACACCCCTGCCTTCAATGACCTGCTCTGTGATCTGGAGGTGAGCATGTGCGTGTATCTGTGTGTATGTGTTTGTGTGAGAGAGAGAGACTGTTATACCCAACATCTGTGCCTTTAATGACCTGCTTTGTGATAGGGAGGTGGGTGTGTGTATGACTGTAGGTCCTCTGCCATGGTGAAACAGTGTGTTTTGTCAGTAAATAATTCAGTTACCCTTTCAATATAATGAATATTTTACTTCCTGCTGCCTGATGGAAGGAGTATATATATATTGAAGTTTTTGAAGTAACTTTTATGTGGTGTGTGGTATAATGAATCCTGACATAAGAAATTAATGGAACTGATTTATGTTATGCAATGTGCAGGTGTGGTGTGATGCTCCAGGTGAGCTGTGCCGTACCTTGCTGGAACACCTGGTAGAGCTGGCACGAGAATCAGGTGAACGGCACCATAATGTCCGCAAGATGAGGTAGTTGCATAATGTTTTTGATGTTTCATATTCTTCGTAGAAGAACTGTCTTTCAGAGAGGGGGGAGGTTGCCTGTCGTATTGTGATGTAGCAGTCAACCTTTTAGCAGTACCAACACAAAATATAACTCTAAGTCTCAAAACAATTCTCTCTGGCCTCACTATAATACTCCCTCTTGTTAAGGAGTTCCCAGGAAAAAGCTAGGCATCAGAGTTGATACCTAATGCAGTGTTGTACCATTATACAGAGTTGATGCATACTGATAATGCAGTGTTAAGTAGTAGATAAATAGACACACAAATCAAGGATATAATTTGATACTTCTTCCAACAACAGGAGCTTGCACCTGGTACAGCGTCTCCTACACTTACTATGGGAGCAGTCACAGGGTCGAGAGCTGGTGGCATCATCCCCATCCAACCACTCCTCTTCATCCTCAGCCTCGGCCAACCCAGGGGCCAACCCGGCCACGTGTGCGGCCCTCGCTGCCACAAACAACCTGGCCTCGCTGTCTTCCCAGACCACCTCCGTCATCTTCACACTCCTCACCACACTCCTCGCAAATAATCCTCGCCCACAGGATCTGTTATGGTATGTCTGTCCATCTTTGTATCATTCTTCCTATCTTCCTATCCATCATATATCAGTCTGTCTACCTCTGTTTCTCTGTTTATTTGTCTGTCTACCATCCAATTCTTTATTGCACTATATGGAGCGTAGGGCACCAGTTATGTCTGTGAACGCAATGTATGACCATGACTTAACATAACACTGTTTGACAGCTTCGGGCAGTTCATCGTATCTACACTGCCAATCGTGAGCATCTCAGAGAAGCACATCGACCTCAAGGTGTACCTGGAGGACAAGAGCCAAGACAACAATGGTGACTCCAGCTCCACGGCAACGGTTCGCAATATTCTGCTTAGAAACAAGTGTCTTGAAATCATCCACACACTCCTCTACAACTCCAACAAGAACACCATACATCTCGGGTATGTATGTAGTGTAGGAATGTGGGTTTGTGACTTTTGTCTTCTTCTTCTTCTTCTTCTTCACCATAATCATCATCATCATCATCATCATCATGCTTAGGAACAATTGTCTCCAGATATTACACATTCCTCTGCAACTCAACAACGCTATACATCCTGGATATGTATGTGGTGTAGGATTGTGGGTTTGTGTCTCTTGTCTTCTTCCTCCTTTTCCTCATCATCATCAGAACTGTCAGTGAAATGCAGTTCTGGAGGCTTAGGTGGCTTTGTTGCATCTCTTTTTTTGGAATTTTATATTGCACATTGTACCTTGACAAACTCTTGTATGCTTTTTATATCTTTTTAATATCTGCATGGTTTGCTATCAGTAACATGTGAGGGGATACTGAGTTTCAGTGCAGATCATAAATCACTTAGGAAGAGGCGCTAGGAAATCCCCTGTGCCACATAGAACAGAAATATAATACAGTACACCTCATTCCATTCTCCAGATTCTGCGACGAAGTAGTGAAGGTACTGGGGCTGGACTGGGTATTACTGTTTGCCCAGGGTCACCTACACCCCTCCACCGTCTTGATAGCACTGCGGATGCTGGTGGCACTCCTTTCCAACACCGGCATACTCCAGAAGTTCAGGGACGCCTCACACAATGGTGGCTGGATGAGCGGGGCACAGCAGGTCACCAGCAATAAATTTGACCAGGTTCTTGGTGGGTCCTGATGCCTGTTTGTTGACATCCTCCTGATTGATTGGATTTCTCTCAACTGAAGTAAAGTATTTTGTGTTATAAAAAAATTTGATCATGTTCATGGTGGGTCCTCCTGACTTCTTGTTCATACCCTCATGATTGGTTGGATTTCTTTCAGATGAACTGAAGCATTTGGTGTTTGCATCAAATTCGATCAGATTCTTGGTGAATCCTGCTGCCTTTTTGTTTAATACCCATACTGTTTGGATTTCTCCTTGCTGTACTGAATCATCTGATGTGGGGCCATTTTTAAGGGTAGATGAGGTTTGTGAGGATGAGGATATATCAATATAAATTGCTAATCAAGACCATTCTCAACAGTTACCGTAACCACTAACGTTAGGTGTGTGAGGTATAAACCAACTTTTTTTTGTTATGCTTTCACATAGTAAAATGGAGGTTAACTAGTTGTCATGCCACCTCCCCACTCAAGTTTTAAACCCCCATTACTGTTCGAATTACTCTTAGCTGAAATGAAGAAAGAAATGAGTTAGGATAATCGTTTCAGGCTGAGTAAATTACTCAAGTGCATTTTAATAAGAAATTATTAATCAGGAGAATTTTATTTGTAGAGCAAGGTATGCGCCAAGTGCATTTTAGTAGAAAATGTTGAATGAAGAATGTTTTATTTGTTCATCAAGGTATATGATGATATTTTTTGTGGTGAGTATATAAGAGTGTGGCTGATTCACTTGGGCAAGCTTTGGTTAGTATCTCATTTCATATATATATATATATATATATATATATATACTGTATATATATATATATATTTCCTGGGGTCGCATACTCAAAACATTTAACAGCGCCTTTTGTCCGAAGGTGCCATTACACGTCGTCTTTTCATGAAAGGCACATATTCGGAAGCACCGCTGTGTG